>CM053027.1:563995287-564157787 GCA_028564925.1 Lithobates sylvaticus | reverse complement strand
GGTTGAAGTGTGACCGCTACATACCTCCTAACTCATTTTATTTCCTATGTAGTTTCCACCTTGAGAGTCAACCAGTGGCAGCATGGGGATCTACAAACTGAATCTAGCCACAGAGGCTACCCCAGCTGATGTCTCCTGGGATCACATCTCCATTGTTCTTGTTGGGGTGCAGGGATGGATTTGTGGTACCTCTGGAGCTGTAGGTATCTTGTAATGATAATGACATTATATCAGAGGCTGTATCTGAAAAGATACATTGTCATATATATATTAAAATGAACAAGTGACTCAGCAGAGATTGCTTAAACTTTTAGGTAATAAAAAAATGTTGACCGAGTGCCAGTCATAGAGATTAAAGTGTGTGTAAATTCGAAATCCATTTTTTTTATCATATTTGGCATCACGCCTCACTGAATACAGTTTTCTTAATCCCTTGGTGAAGCCTCCCATCTGCACTTTAAAGGGTTGTGAACAACAGAAGGCAGAAGCAGGGTTTCTGATCATGCACCCTCTGTGATTGGCTGTCACAGCGATCACATGATAGGGTACCCCTCCCACCAGCTCCTGATTGTTACCGGAGACCGGGAATTGTCTGTGACAACTTCGTCAGTGTACTGGGAGCACGTTTAAGGCATGCAACAGTGGTGCACTATGGACGCATATGTGCGGCAGGCAAGTGTTAAAGTGGATGTAAACCAGATTCATGAAATTTTATCTGGGCACATATTTATACAGTGTTTACTTATCTCTCCCCAAAGCATTAAGTCCTGTGTCTTTCTGTTGTCTCGTTCTTCTGTTATCAGCATGATAACTTCTGACAAGTTCTCCCTCAACCATCATAATACCAGCCTGAAATTTGTGTCGGGGTAGATGCTATAAATAGATTAGCAGAGAGCTTGTCTTGTCACAACACAGCTCGGCACATTCCTTCCTTCCTCTATATGTGGAGGGTGGGGTGTGCCTTTCCACCAATCAGCTGTTTCCCAGTGTATGCCAAGAATCCACTCCTTGTGCTGAATGAGGAAGTAAAAACTCTAACCCAATGTTAGGAGTCTAGAGAATATAGAAATCTGAAGACAGAAGAAATACATGTAAAACTTATGTAGGGAGATTTGTTTCATCTCTGTGTATCGTCTGAGGGTGTTCACTTCACTGGGTATATGTGAGGGTTTACATCCACTTTAAGGTCGACTCACCCTGCTGCCACATGTATGCATGGAAGTGGCTAAGCAAATCGTCCATTGGCCAACTGAAGGAGTCCACATGCCAGGCTGACAAGGCTGATGTTAATTGCAAGGCAGCAGCTTAAAGGGGTTGTAAAGGTTCATTTTCTATTTTATAAATAGATTCCTTTAAGCTAGTGCATTGTTGGTTCACTTACCTTTTCCTTCGATTTCCCTTCTAAATGTTTTTTTTCTTTGTCTGAATTTCTCACTTCCTGTTTCTCCTCAGTAAACTTCACACCATCTTCCGAGCGGTGTTTAGTCAGCCAGAACAGCTTACTGAACAGCTTACTGAGGAGGAACAGGAAGTGAGAAATTCAGACAAAGAAAACAAAGAAAAAAAAACATTTAGAAAGGGAAATCGAAGGAAAAGGTAAGTGAACCAACAATGCACTAGCTTAAAGGAACCTATTTAGAAAATAAAAAACAAACCTTTACAAACCCTTTAACTTTTTCAGCATGTAACAGAATGTATTGGTTCTGGCAGGATCCCCAGATAAGAAAATTTGAAACAGATTCACAAAAAATGATTAAGAAAATAGTATACAGTGAGGAAGGATACCAAACATGCTAAAAAAATTTTTGGGTTTACATACAGTTTAATGGTTACAGTCGTTTTATCCTCGTGCTAGGAGCATGCTCCCAATCTGGCCCTATCGCCACCCAAAGGGGTCCTTTGTGGCCCTGAAATGTCACTCTTTTAGCTGTGATGTGGTTGTCAAATAAAACGTTGGACCCTTTTTTATAGAACCATGGTGTGCGGGTTACATATCATTTGTTCAGTCTGGCCCTATGTCACTATAGCTATATGTAAAAAAATATGCCTAGTAAAGATGAGGTGTGGATTTGCTACTACCATGGCTTCAAAGCAAATCCTACAGATTCAAGATTTGTGGTCCCGTAAAGATTTTTGCAAAGCCATAATACACTGCATGGCCTTTAAACTATGGCCAAAGACTTGGAAGGACCAATAGGGGGCACAGAGCAGCCATTGTGTCAGTGGACAGGATATAAATCCTGGGAAATTATGAATTCATGACAGTAAGCTGTTAAAAATTTGAGACAAAATGAAAAGGTATATTCCGTTCCTGTTGGACTAGCTTATTAAAGCGGGACTGTACCTGAACATTTTTTTTAAAAAAGCCAGCAGCTACAAATACTGCAGCTGCTGACTTTTAATAAATGGACACTTACCTGTCCCAGGTTCCAGCGATGTCGGCAGCAGAGGCCGATCAATCGCTCGGCTCTCTGCTGCTGCCAGCGCCATTCTCGGTGAGGGAATCAGGAAGTGTCGCCATTGCGGCTTCACTTCCCGGTTCCCTACTGCGCATGCGCGAGTCGCGCAGCGCAATGAGAATCGTCAGCGCTGTCTGCCGGGACATGTGTGTGTCCCGGCAGACAGCGCGCTGGGACAGGAAGTGGCGTAAACTCCCGTGGGAGTTTATGCCCGGAAGTGGGTGCAGATACCTGTCTTAGACAGGTATCTGCACCCCTTCCCCCCTGAAAGGTGCCAAATGTGACACCGGAGGGGGGGAGGGTTCCGAAAAGCGGAAGTTCCACTTTAGGGTGGAACCCCGCTTTAAGTCAACCGGTCTGGTGGAGAGCACCCAGGTAGTAGAGGCATTCCCAACCCCTCGACACCCCTAGCGGGATCATGCTGTGTCGAGGGAGTGAACCCCCCACCCCCCAAATGACTCCATCCCTGAGTCAAAATAAATAAATAAAAATAATAGATATGTATATCCAGTCCAGCAGGAAGGAGTCTAAGATAAACTTATCTATGACTTTTAATATAATAACATAAAAATAGGAGATAAATATCCTCCAGTGTCATTTCCAGGAATCCTCAAAACAGATAGATAAAAGGACAGAAAAAGAGAGGAGGAGGAAAAGAAGATAAAGAAAGGAGATACGGGTCTATCCTAATGCTGAGGAGGGAAGAGAGCCAATGTGGCACCATGGGAAATAGAAATCCCTATATATTTAGCCCAAGGATCCCATATTTTTTCAAACTGTAGTGTCTTGTCATCTAAAATGCTGGCCATTTTTTTTACACTGCTGTTTTATCCGAGGTCTCTTCATTCTTGTAGTAAAATCTGTGCCTGTACTCCTTGTTACTTGCAAATGTAGTGCCACCCCTGAAGAAGCTGCTTGGTAATTTGGGTTTACTGTTCTGTTCCTCGACTCCAGGAACAATCTCAGCCCCTCTGACACACCTGCTTGAATGAAAGTCACAGCAAACACTTATAAGAACATGAGTGTAGATACCTTTAACTTGGCTGAGAGTTAGTTCAAGGAAATGGACACAAGAACGTTTAGTGGTAAATTAACTCAATGTATTGGTAAGGGTTAAAATAAAGGGTGGTTTGAGCATAAATGAGCATACAGAACGTAGGTTTAGCCACAGTCCACTAGACAGTATAATCACTATGCCAAAGTACCTTAGAATACAGGTCTGTCAGCAAATAAATAGTTCATATAAGTTGAGTTAACTGCATTATAAATAATAGTACTATAACTAGTTTAGAGTGCATTCTAGTAGAATTGCTAGGATATAGTGCCCTGTGTCCCCTGAGAGGTACCTCTTTTTTATGCAATAGGTAAAGGTCTCTGTGTAGCAGCTGTAAGGGGGCAGTCTTGAGTTCTAACTTTTCAGCTGGCCAGCGTTGGGGCCCAGTTGTACCTTTGGTGCACATGAGTACAGTCCTAGTAACACCTGCAGGCAGCAAATAAGGCTACTAGATGGCTGTATGGTCAGTTCCTAAAGGGCTCTGTCTCTTTCTCTAGCAGGAGTTAGTAAATCCCCACAGCAGTAGCTCAACAGTCCAAAAGATATTGCAGCTCTTCATCCAGCCACACACAGCGATTAGTCCACTCTCTGCTCTGTACCCAGGTGACTTTGTCTGTTGGCACCCCCAAATTCAGCACTCCGGATTCTGCCCAAGCTGCTGATATGCAGCAGTGATGGTGCACACTGGACAGTGAAGTGCACTCTCCAGTCTCCCTCACGGCATGAGGAAGCTGTGTCCTGTGCAGCCTGAGGAAAATGCTGCTCTTTCCCCTCCTCCTGGCAATCTCCTCTTGTGGGAATGTATATCTGGCTACACAAATTTCTGCCAATTCCCCCTCATTAGAAATGTCCTCCTATGGGCCAATTTTACTTTGCCGTATCATCTGGGCTGCAGAAAAACAGGTAAAATGTATATAGGAGGATTTGTTTAATCTCTGTGTGTCACCTGAATCCAGTCACTTCACTGGGTATATGGAAGGATTTACAACCACTTTAAGAAAAAATCCAATGCAATGCTGATGTCAAAAAATGGCTGGGCAGAGATTAGAGCTGGCAAACCAAAATTCCAGAGATCACATTGATTAGGCAAATGCCGGGGGATCTCGGGCTGTCAGTTTATGATAAAAGTGGGTAAGGAGGGACAACATTTTGTTACTATATGGAGGGGCCCAAAGCATTGAAACTTCCTGTTAATAATAAACCACTTTAAAGGATAAGTGCACTTTTAGTACATTTACTCTTTAGGACTCCCTTCACCTTACTGCATTCCCACAAAATGATATACTTTGCCAAACTATCGAACAGCAACAGCTTACAAGTTTTCAATAGGAAAGGCATTTGGTGCATCAAGAGAAGACTGCGGTAAATATCAAAAATGGTTCTTTTAATTAAAAAGGCTTCACTTGAATAGGTGGAAATAATGTTCCTTTGTATCTTCATATATTCACCAAAGAAACATATAATTTATCATTGGAAAGATAACGCTTATCCATTCACTCCCTGACCTCAGCACAGATTACCATCCAATTTCCCTAGAGAAAAACCCAAGCTATTGGAGTATTATTAGTGTGAAGCCAATTAATTCAGCAGTGTGGTTTGAGACAGCACAACAAAAATAAACATAAGCACTTGAAAAATGCATACATTATGCAGTATATGATTCACCAATGAGAACATCTTGCAAGTGTATCTGGGAATCTAAGGTTGGATGGGGCCCAAGCTGCAAATCCCTCTGTACCACTGAGAAGGACCTGGATCTTAAAAAGAGTCACCACTGAGACATGGACATGTCACTTGGCTTATCCCCAACATATAGGAAGTCAATTTGAAGTATATATATATATATATATATATATATATATATATATACAAGATAAAATAATAAATATTGAATACACACACATTTGCTTTTGTTTTTACTTCTTAAAAATAGTGAAACCCTTTAAAAATACCTGTTAATCTGTCCAGAAATCCTGTGATCCCCTTATTTCCTGAATGAGCTGTTAACTCAAAATAACAACTAAACTTTTACCTTCTCCATTGTAGGGCCCTGCTCCATCCATGCTCCAGAAGGAGGAAGTGGAGAGAAGGAGCCACATGTCCTATCCATCCTGCTTAATCCTGGTCCAGAAGAGACTATCATGCAAGTATTCCTATAATCTAATAGTTTAACGGCAACTGCTAGGGTATATATATACTGTAAATCCTTGTTTGGGTATCTCTGTCCTGTCCTTGTTTTTATTTCATATGCACAGTGGCAGGTAGCTAGGTCTGAGCTAATGTGCATGTATATAGTAGTTGTATATTGTATGCTGTCATGGGCGTCCGCAGAACTTTTTTCAGGGGGGGTATCCTTTAAGGGTCACCCATGTACCGCCCCTTTTCGACAATGTCATTATCACATTATAATGGTCAGAGACTGCAGGCGTAGTACAGTCCCTAGGATAAGTAATGGATAATGGCCAACAGGCCCTCTTACCAGACCCAGCGAAACTACAGAAGTGATCCCTCCAGGTGGTCGAGCGCTCACTCTGGGTTCCCCCCCGGGGGCGACTCTGGTCAGTAGTGTAGCATGACTGTTTCCTGGTAGTGCCTCAGTCTTTCTCTTTCTGGTGGTGCTAGGCAGCGTGGCTCTCTCTGGTGGCGCTGGGCAGCGTGTCTCTCTCTCTGGTGGTGCTGGGCAGCGTGGCTCTCTCTCTGGCTTCCACCGAGCACATTCCTCATTCTTTGTCCTGTAGCGCTCTCCCCCCTTTTTTCCAGGCTGCAGTCTCTCAATCTCTCTCTTGATCGAGCTGTAGCCTCCTCCCTGTGGGAAATGGGGCTGCCAATCTTTGGGACTACATGTTCCATTATGCTTTCCTCTCCTAGTGTCCTTTGATTGGCCCTCAATTATGGCCCATAGGGAAGGAACGGAGCTGGCAGGAAGCTGGGGGGGTAACCTGGTGAGAGCCGCCATCTCTTCTTCCTGACAAGAGAAGGGGGGCGAGCGGGGGAAACCTCTGACAGCCCGCAGCTCGCCTTTCTCCTGTCACAGTGCCACCGAGTTCTCTGCTAGACTGAGCAGGGAAAGGAGCCCAAAGTAACACTACACTGATGGGGGGGCTGGACAACACCTTGATGGTGTCAACCCCAGCTGCCCGCACCCCGATAGCGACACAACTGTGCTGAATTTAAGATCAGATCCCTGATTCCAGGGGGGGGCACTTGACCCCCCTTGCCCCTACCCGCGGACGCCCATGTATGCTGTATATTAGTGAGCCTGTTTATTAAAATAGAGTTTATATACCACTCTTGTTATTTTAGAAACTACTAGGAAGGAACTAAAGTGCAGAGTAGATAGGTTGACACTGAGTTCAAGTGCCAGACCAGTTCTTGCCAGTGAGACGTTTCATTCCAAGCTGGTTGGACAACAGTTGGAGGATACCTCAGTCACCGATTGTCTTCAGGTCTCCGACACAAAGTCAGACACTGCATCATCCTCAGAGTCCCCTGCAACTGTAAATTGCTGCAACATTCATCTGGAGTTATCTCTATTAATGACTATATATACCTGGGTATAGGTTCACAATTCCACCAGGACTCCTATCGGTTCTGGTTCTCTTATGTCCTGGGTAGAGGCACTGCCAGTTTTATTATCAAACCTACTTTTCCACTTAGCGAAGGTTCTGGTTCTCTTATTTACCTACAGGTTTAGCGCAATATCCTGTTTGGGGACAATCACACACATCCTCACTGCTCCAAGGTGGGTCGGTTTGAAATTGGATCATATGGGGTGCTAACCCAGTCGTAGCTATAGCTTATCCATGAGAAAAAATCAGGATGGTTGCACAACAACAATGTAGATTTCCAACTTTATTGAAGTAGAAAATGGATAAAAAGCAACATAGAGGCGAACAGGCAAGGCAAAGGTTAACGAGTTTTATACTGCAAACGTGCTTTATTAAAAACTAGCCAACAGGTCCGCTGTGTCCATCTAAACACCTAATAAACAATCAGCACAGGTGTTTAAAACAACTTATCCTCCAATATAATTAAGATCACAATATATTAAACAAATAATTAAACAAAAAATATTCAAAATTAACACTTGATCTAAGATATAAACAAAAACAATACAAGCTGATGCCGAAATTGATAGTACAAATAATGCTTGTGATAAAACAATTAAATATATAAACCTGAAAACACAAAATTTGTTTACAAGAATACCCAAAGGAAAAAAAAAAGCTAGTCATAAAAATGGTTGCGATCCCATTCAAAATTCAATCTTGTCAGGATGCGTATTTGAATTTGAAAAATCCCCAAAACGTTGTGTTTGCAAAGCAATTTGAATGTATTACCACCCCTCCTCGAAGTGGTGACCTTTTCTAAAGCCTGGATTTGTAGGGCTGTGGAATCACCTCCATGCAGATAGTTAAAATGCCTAGCATAATTGGTCCCATGTCTTTTTTCAATGTTATACATATGATCATGGATGCGATATCTAAGCCTTCGGGTCGTCTGGCTGACATATTGAACACTACATTTCTTACAGGTGATGAGATAAAAAAAAAACATTTTTAGCATTTCAATTCAAAAAAGATTTGATATTAGATACCCTGTTACTCACAGTAGATGTGTGTGTGCAACAAGGACAATTCCAGCTCCACATCTGAAATTCCCAACAAAATCCAGCCATGTTCTATTTTTAGATCTGCTGGAGTTTTTTTTTTTATCAACAAAATTGATTTTTATTTAATAGACACAATGCATATGCATACAATCCATAAAAATCAGGTGCTGCAATCCTCATAGCAAAAAATGATTTGTAGTAACTGCATAGCCAACTCATCTAACAAAAGAAGGGGAGGCATTGCCTAATACCTTGAGTTCCTAATACTATTAAAAAGAAAGATCTGCTGGAGTTTAAATCACTAGGTGACAAATAGTTACCCAAAGAGGGGGCCTGATGTGAAACAGTTTTAAAACCTCTTGACAATATTTGGGCATATATATTATCTTCAAAAAGAATAGGAATATAACGTTCTATTATTCTTTTGACTGAAAAACAGGATTACTAGTATTAGTACTAGTATTAGTTTCGCGAGAGTTATCCTGCAATATGTGACTCTATCACTCATCGGCCTACGCAAAGTCTTGTCACCATATCCACTCTGTCGAAACCTGTTGCTCATCTCACTGGATTTCCTGTCAATATCTGCTTCCTCACTGCAAATCCTCCGCAGTCTGAGAAACTGTCTGACAGGTATACCTCGAGTGACATGTCCAGGATGTCCTGAATCCACTCGTAGTATCTGATTTCCTGAAAGGGGCTTCCTATATAAACCAGAAACAGCATGTCCATCCATGCCTCGAAGAGTCACATCCAAAAAAGAAATAACATTAGTAGCCATCTGTCTGTCCCAAATGATTATCATTAAGAAATAATAAATGAGCAAATCATGAATGTAAAGGTTGGCGAGAGAGGGTTAAAAACAAGCCCCCATCGTGGCCCTGCATCTCTGGAGGTAAAAGGCCCCATCAAATGAAAAAAAAAAATGGAAATGGAAAAAATTTCAGGATGTATTCTTTATGGACAAAAGAGTAGCCGCTTTCGTGATCTAACAAAAAATCCACAGCTGTCAGACTTAACTGATGTGCTATCGAGACGTAAAGACTGGACACATCGCAAGTAATCCATCTGTCACCCTCCATCCAGGCCTACTTTTGACACATTTTAAGTAATTGCTTTGTATCTCTCAAATAACTTGGCAATTCCTTCACTAAGGATTGGAGTTGATAATCAACCCAACAGCTTAAATGCTCGTTAAGGGATACTATTCCAGTCACGAATGGTCTACCCCAGTGGCGGTCGGTGGTATTCATTTTGGGGGGGGGGCAGCAAACGGTGCACAGCCACCCCTTCCTGGTCAGATCACCAGCACCTCCCCTCCCGGTTGGTCAATCACTGGGCCGCAACACTTACCCCGGGCTTCCCTCCAAGTGACAGACAGGTGGCCGGCTAGCTTCCTCTGCGTCCCCTCTCCTCGCATCTCCTACCTCCTCCTCCTGTCGGCCAGCGTAGCTTCTCCTTTCGGTCAATTGGGAAATGGGTCCAGGACCCACTTCTTAATTGGCAGGCAGGGAGGAGAATTAGTGTGATAATAGCGAATATCAATTCGCTAGTCGCACACAACTGGGCGGGCTCAGAGCGCAGTGCTCTGCGCCCCGATCCCACCCTATTTTAAAGCCTCTGGCTCAAATCACGTGGTTAAAAAAAAAAAAACACCCCCCATTGAAATCCATACATCCGGCACCCTGCATGTAGATTACGGGTCCGGACGCATGGACTGGGGGGGGGGGGGGGCGTCACTGGTCTACCAACAAGGGGCACTAACCCCTTGTGGATTTTAGGGAGGTGGTAAAAGATGGGAGTAATAGTTGTCTGTGGGATCAAGTTTTCACCCAAATTTTTTTTAAAAATACCAAGATACATACCCTTCTGTACCAATCCAGTCAATACGCTTCTACATTGAGCTGTGGGGGTTTAATATGTAGATCCATCAGACAATTGTCTGATGGCCTCCTCCTTATATGTGCTAGAATGCTGGATGACCACTTGGCCACCTTTATCAAAATTCTTAATGACTATGGAGGAATCTGAGTTTAAGGTATTTAAAGCAAAATGCTCCTTACTAATAAGATTATCTCTAGTGATAGCACCTTTGTTGACAGATTGTCGACAAAAGGCGCTATTGGTCTGTTTTACCTCTAGAATTAATTGGACAGAAGTCCGATCAGAACCTGAAGGTGTTCTTCACAGGAGCCTCCGTGCCCTCCTCCAGATCCGGACCAGACTCCATCCTCAATTCCTCAAAGTCATTAATAGCACATAAATCCTGAAACCCCAAATTATCCGACTCTTGTGGTTTACAAACATCCCCAATAATATCACTTTCCTCAGTCGGTACATCCTGAAAATTATTTTCATGAAGAGTTAAAGTGGATGTAAACCCCATTTTTTGATGTCATAATGTAGAGAATGAGATTTCCTTTCATTTGAGCCCAGTCTTGCCACACACATTTACTCCAGCCCTGAGAAATCATTTATTGTTCAGTTAGAAAGATCTTGACAAAGTGCTGAAAACTTTGTCAAAAATGCCCCCTTGCTGTGAGTGACAGGTGATTTACATATCTCATGCACTAGCCTGAGACAGGCACAGACCACAGATCCACAGACCAGAGTGAAAGTAAATGTATTCTCGAGTGAACAGCAAGAAGAATATAGGGGAGATGTATGTAGTCAGAGCTGGGCAGAGTAGAACATGCAGTGATCTGATGATTGGTATAGTGCAGTGTGTGTGTCTGAGGATACATTGATCACAGGATTTGTTATGTGGGGGAGGGGTGGATTTCTCACTTTTTATAATTACACAGGATGTGCCTCTTTTAGGTTAGTGCATGAGATATGTAAATCACCTGTCACTCACAGCAAGGGGGCGTTTTTTGACAAAGTTTTCAGCACTTTGTCAAGATCTTTCTCCTTTTTGTTTGCTGTTATTTCATTTCCATACAACCTAGTTTTTCATTAAGCTTAACAAATATTAAACAATGGAGTATCCTTAAAGGAAAGAATCTCTTTTTCAATGTCCATAATGTCCTTTTAAAATTTTTACAGTTTAGCAGATTTAGCAGAATTATAATCCTCATAAGAGCAAATGAATAGCTCAAAAGCACATCAGTCCATTTCTTTTTTGAGGTCCTCATCTATAATATCATTTTTTGAACCTTATGCCCTGTACACACGATAGGATTTTCCGACAACAAAATCTATGTTTTTTTTCTGACGGATGTTGGCTCAAACTTGTCTTGCATACACACGGTCACACAAAGAACGCGGTGACGTACAACACGTACGACGAGCCGAGAAAAATGAAGTTCAATAGCCAGTGCTGCTCTTCTGCTTGATTCCAAGCACGCGTGGAACTTTGTGCGTGGGAATTGTGTACACACGATCGGAATTTACGACAACAGATTTTGTTGTCGGAAAACCAGCTCTCAAATTTTGTGTGACGGAAATTCCGATGGAAAATGTCCGATGGAGCCTACACACGGTCGGAATTTCCGACAACAAGCTCCTATCAAACATTTTCTGTCGGAAAATCCAATCGTGTGTACGGGGCATTAGACGCCTAGGTCTCTCCAAAGACAGATACTTAAAATTTTGAAGCTTGAAGTTTAGAGGAGTGCCCCCATAACAAGCAGCTTGTTATGTGGGCACTCGGAGAAGAGGAGGAGCCAGGAGAGCAGGCAGGGGACCCAAGAAGGAGGAGGATCAGGGCTGCCAGGGGCGGACTGACAGCTCATGGGGCCCCCGGGAAAAAGGAGATCATGGGGCCCCCTGTGTCTCCGCCCATGTGTCCTCGCCCATGTGTCCCCGCCCACATTCAAGCTGCATCCACACAAAGTCCCACCTACATATTGCACTGCCCACATTGTATGCGTTCAAAGAATTTCTCTATACTATGTTCAAAATAAATGTTTATTAAGGGGGCACAGTGGCTGCGTTTGATGGGCACAGTGGTGGCAATTTATGGATACGGTGGCTGCGTTTGATGGCAATTTATGGGTACAGTGGCTTTGTTTGATGGTACAGTGGCTGCGTTTGATGGGCACAATGGCTACATTTGATGGGCACAGTGGTGGCAATTTATGGGCACAGTGGCTGCGTTTGATGGGCACAGTGGTGGCAATTTATGGATATGATGGCTGCATTTGATGGCACAATGGTGGCAATTTATGGGTACAGTGGCTTTGTTTGATGGTACAGTGGCTGCGTTTAATGGGCACAATGGCTGCGTTTGATGGGCACAGTGGTGCCAATTTATGGGCACAGTGGCTGCGTTTGATGGGCACAGTGGTGCCAATTTATGGATACGGTGACTAAATTTGATGGCACAGTGGTGGCAATTTATGGGTACAGTGGCTGGGCACCGTGGCTGTGTTTTATGGCACAGTGGCTGCGTTTGAGGGCACCGTGGTGGCAATTTATGGGCACAGTGGCTGAGTTTGAGGGCACAGTGGCTGCGTTTGATGGGCACAGTGGTGGCAATTTATGGGTACAGTGGCTGGGCACAGTGGCTGTGTTTGATGGGCACAGTGGTGGCAATTTATGGGTACAGTGGCTGTGTTTTATGGCACAGTGGCTGCGTTTGAGGGCACCGTGGTGGCAATTTATGGGCACAGTGGCTGCGTTTGAGGGCACAGTTGCTGCGTTTGATGGGCACAGTGGCTGCGTTTGATGGGCACAGCGGTGGCAATTTATGGGTACAGTGGCTGCGTTTGATGGGCACAGTGGCTGCAATTTATGGGCACAGTGGCTGCAATTTATGGGCACATTGGCTGCATTTAATGGGCACTGTGGTGGCAATTTATGGGTACAGTGGCTGGCCACTGTGGTGGCAATTTATGGGGGCAATCTATGGGCACAGTGGCTGCGTTTGAGGGGCACAATGGTGGCAATTGTGGCATTGTCTTTTTTCCAGTTTACGCCCCCCCCCCCCCCCCCCCCAAAAAAAACCTGCAAAGCTCTACACGCAAAAAAAAAAAAAAAAAAAAAAAAATGCTTTTTTTTTGAGAGAGAGAGAGAGAGAGAGAGAGAGAGGGAGAGGGAGAGGGAGGGAGTAGGAAGAGAGACAGAGAAGAGGGAGAGAGAGGGAGGGAGAGGGACAGGGACACTGACCGACACCGACCTTAATTCTTCTCATACACCATCGGCGGCCGTCCACTGTGACTTCTCCTCGTGCAGACTAGTGGGCGGGCCCCGAACGGAAGGAGGAATCAGCGGTGCTGGCGCCGCACGGGCCGAATGCTCCTCCCCCCTCACTCAGGCGGCTGCACAGGCAGCATATCAGTGGGCGCGCACGCCGACGCTGATACATTGCAAAGTGCGGCCGCGGCGGCCACTGCTGCCCATACTCACAGACAGTCACAGTCTGAGAGTGAGAGTAAAGCGGGACTGGTACCTCCAGGGGCGGACTGAGCCGGCCCGGGCCCCCCCCTGCACGGGGCCCTCGGGAGGCCACCGAGTCACCGAATGCTCAGTCCGCCCCTGAGGGCTGCCCTGTGCAAAACCATTGTACGGAGCAGGTAAGTATGACATGTTTGGCATTTAAAAAAAAAAAATCTACCTTTATTGTCAGCTGAAAATGTACAGTACTGAGTACAGTAGATGAACAGTATATCATATCGTAAACTCTTGTGAGTATTTTTTTACTTCTTAAACTCCCTGTTTTGATGATATTGGGCAATGGAGTTTGTGTTTCTCTTTCTGACATACAGGTGCATCTCAAAAAATTAGAATAACATCAAAAAGTTAATTTACTTCAGTTATTCAATTAAAAAAGTGAAACTTGTATATTTTATATGGATGCGTTATACACAGAGTGATATATTTCAAGCATTTCTTTCATTTTTTTCATTTTGATGATTATGGCTTACAGCTAATAAAACCCCCAAATTCAGTATCTCAGAAAACTAGAATATTACATAAGACCAATAAATAAAAGGATTTTTATTACAGAAATGTTGGTTTACTAAAAAGTATGTACAGTATAGTATGCACTCAATACTTGTTTGGGGCTCCTCTTGCATGAATTACTGCATCAATGCGGCGTGGCATGGAGGCGATCAGCCTGTGGCACTGCTGAGGTGTTATGGAAGTCCAGGTTGCTTTGATAGCGGCCTTCAGCTCATCTGCATTGTTGGGTCTGGTGTCTCTCATCTTCCTCTTGACAATACCCCACAGATTCTCTATGGGGTTTAGGTCAGGCGAGTTTGCTGGCCAATCAAGCACAGTGATACCATGATCATTAAACCAGGTATTGGTACTTTTGGCAGTGTGGGCAGGTGCCAAGTCCTGCTGGAAAACCAAAACAGCATCTCCATAAAGCTGGTCAGCAGAGGGAAGCATGAAATGCTCTAGAATTTTCTGGTAGAGGGATTGCGCTGACTTTGGACTTGATAAAACACAGTGGACCAAAACCAGCAGATGACATGGCTCCCCAAATCATCACGGACTGTGGAAAATGTTGCATTTCATTTGGAAATCGAGGTCCTAGAGTCTGGAGGAAGAGTGGAGAGGCACAGAATCCAAGTTGCATTAAGTCCAGTGTGAAGTTTCCACAGTCAGTGATGATTTGGGGAGCCATGTCATCTGCTGGTGTTGGTCCACTGTGTTTTATCAAGTCCAAAGTCAGCTCAGCCCTCTACCAGAAAATTCTAGAGCACTTCATTATTCCCTCTGCTGAACCGGCTTTATGAAGATGCTGATTTAATTTTCCAGCAGGACTTGGCACCTGCCCACACTGCCAAAATTACCAATACCCATAGCTCCCAACTGTCCCTGATTTCGAGGGACTGTCCCTGATTTGGAGCAATGTCCCTCTTTCCTCCTCATTTGTCCCTCATTTTGGTCTGATCTATATAGTTGTATATAAAATACACTTTTTAGCTTTCAAAAAGTGTTTCCCAGCTAAACCTTCCATCCGATTTCTAAATGACTGCATTTGTAAATTTTAAAGGCCAATATAAAGGAATAGTAGTGGTAAAAAAAAAAAGCCTTGTGGATTTAATTAACCTTTTTTCTTGGTTAATTCTTCTTTAGGAGGGTGTGGCAGGAGGCGTGTCCTATGCCTACATATGTTTGCTAGTAGGCGTCCCTCATTCCCATCTCAAAATGTTGGGAGGTAGGCCAATACCTGGTTTAATGATCATGGTATCACTGTGCTTGATTGGTCAGCAAACTTGTCTGACCCAAACCCCATAGAGAATCTGTGGAGTATTGTTGAGAGGAACATGGGAGACACCAGACCCTACAATGCAGATGAGCTGAAGGCCGCTATCAAAGCAACATGGGCTTCCATAACACCTCAGAAGTGCCACAGGCTGATCGCCTCCATGCCACGCCGTATTGATGCTGTAATTCATGCAAAATGAGCCCCAACCAAGTATTGAGAGCATAGTATACGTTACATGGACATGCTTTTCAGTAAGCCAACATTTCTGTATTAAAAATCCTTTTTTTATTGGTATATGTAATATTCTGATTTTCAGAGATACAGAATTTTGGGTATTCACTAGCTGTAAGCCATAATCATCAAAATTAAAAAAAGAAATACTTGAAATATATCACTCTGTGCGTAACACATCTACATAAAATATATGAATTTCACTTTTTGAATTGAATTACTGAAATAAATTAACTTTTTTACGATATTCCATATACTGACTAAGCTGATGAGATACTGGAGCCTTTGAGATTGTGTGTTGGAGCCATCTAGTGGTGTGATGTGACCAGATGCATATCCCAGACTGTTGCTGCTCAGATTGTGTTTATTCAATGCTGTATTGACCTCCTATATAGCATAGAGGTCTTCCATTTTTGGTAAGGAGTTTGGACAGGTGGAGGTGGTTGAGCACATGAAGGATGCATTGAAGTGACAATAGATTTCACAGCACCAGTTTTGGGATGATTTGTGGTTGATTTTTTTATTTCTACTCAGGCACTTGCACACGTTATTCACTTTGAAAGGTGTATGATATTACTTATTTTTATATATATATTTGAAATGTAAGTATAATATATGAATTACTGTAGTTGAACAGAATTTTATCCTTATTTATTCACTGGGTTTTTCCATTACATTGGATTTATTGAATATTATTCAAAAGAGACAGTGGATACATTTTGTACTATAGGTTTTGCATATCTTGTATTCAGGTTTCAGGTCGCTGCAGTCCTTGATGTTTTCCTTTTTGACAGTAAGTTCAGGTGGTTGGGTAAATTCATTCAGACTGTACATTTGGCATGGCAAAAATATTACCCCATACAAGGTAATGGAGCTGCATAGCAACTACCCTGCAACCACGTGCATGGTGCAATGTATATGGTTACGGCACAGTGGTGCGGGCTTACAGGGTTGAACAGGCAGCGAGTAATTCGGGGTACTTTGTCGCAGTAAGTGGACTTAGCACTATATAACCATATAGTGTGACCAAACCCCCGTATTTTTTGAATATGTTCAGGTGTATTTAACTAGCCCTGCATGAAATGTCATTCTTGAATGTGTGCGCTGTAATATGTTCGGTATTCGGCGGGCTTTCACACTGGAGCGGTGCGCTAGCAGGATGACAAAAAAAGTCCTGCTAGCAGCATCTTTTCCGCTCCTTCCCATTGATTAGAATGGGACACCGCGGTGAAACCGCGGTAATACTGCCGCAAAGCGCCGCTACGGCGGCGCTCTGCGGGGGGTCTTTAACCCTTTTTCGGCCGCTCGCGGGGGGTAAAACCGCACCGCGAGCGGCCGAAAACCGCGGTTAAAACGGCGGTAAAGCAGCGCTAAATATAGCGCTGCTTTACCGCCACCGCGGCTCCCCGCCCCAGTGTGAAAAGGGCCTTATAGCAGCACCATCTTGAATTTAAACGCATTAGGGTGTGCTTCCCAAATATGTTTTTGAACAAGCAGCAAGGACGCAACATGTCAAACACCCTCTGTAAAGCGATCCACTGCACATTGCTTCTCAGAAGGGCGGCAAAGGGCTGCAACTTGTGTAAACAAGCCCTAAAGCCTTTTACAATAAAAAAATAATAATACTTTTGTACAACTTAAAGGGGTTGTAAAGGAAAAAAATTTTTTTTAAATAACAAACATGTTATACTTACCTCCACAGTGCAGCTCGTTTTGCACAGAGTGGCCCCGAACCTGGTCTTCTGGGGTCCCTCGGCGGCTGTCCCCCGCAAGTGCTTCTCACCTAAATGCGAGCTCCATCGCATGGTGAGAAGCACTTGCGGGCGCACTCCCGTGATACAGCCGGCGGCTATAGTTGCTCGCTGTAGCACTCGGCCCCGCCCCTCGGCGCGTCATTGGATGTGATTGACAGCAGCGCGAGCCAATGGCTGCGCTGCTTTCAATCCATCCACTCTTGCCAATCAACGGCCAGGGTGAGCGGCGAAGTGGATGTCGAGGGCGAGCGCGGTACTTTCGAGGGGTCAGGTAAGTAAAACGGGGGGGCTGGGGAGGCCGGTATAGTCAGATGTTTTTTTCACCTTAATGCATAGAATGCATTAAGGTGAAAACATTTTTACCTTTACAACCCCTTTAATTTCAATAAAAGAGTTCTGTTAAATAAATTCTGTTTATCTAATTGTTATAAGGAAATAGCAGGCAACTCCATCTTGTGGCCGTATGCTAGTACTTACAGCATGTTAGTGGTTTATTAAAGCGGTGTTCCAGCCGCATTTTTTTAATTAATTTTTTTTTAAAGTCAGCGGCTACAAATACTGTAGCTGCTGACTTTTAACAAGGACACTTACCTGTCCAGGAAGCCCACGATGTCGGCCCCCCGAGGCCGATCCGTCCATCGGTTCGGGTGCCGGTGCTGCCATCCTAACGAAGGGAAACAGGCAGTGGAGCCTTGTGGCTTCACTGCCCGTTTCCTACTGTGCATGCGCAAGTCGCGCTGCGCTTTGTGAATGGGCGGCTGTCACACAGGTCCCAGAAGACAGCGCGCCCCATTTCCCTGGAGGCAACGTGAGGGGTGAAGAGAAGGAACAGCTCCGCGAAGAAGGAGGTGGCAGATTAGGACGACTGCCTAGCAACAGCCATTTCTGGTAAGTATAAAATTATATATTTTTTCAATTATTTTTTTATGTATTTTAAGGAGCCTTTTTATGTAATTTTTTTTTTTTTTAGCGTGGACCTCCACTTTAACACATTAATATACCTGTATTTATACTGTAAAGCATCCAATCTGACATTTGCCAAACATGGTAAACTGGTGCAAGGACAGTGACTGATTCACTGACATTAAAGCGTGGTAAAATCTATGAAGGAAAAAAAAAGGTTTCCTCCTGCTAGGCATTATCATTATGCATGGCATACTAGCACATTATGAAAGAATGCAGAGGCTTCCATCTTTACCTGGTTCTCCTTCCGGAGTCACGGATTCCAGCCATCTGACCCTCACTACCCCAAATGCACGCAGGACAATGGTGTCCATACCTCCCAACGTTTTGAGATGGGAATGAGGGACACCTATCAGCAAAAGTATGCAGGCATAGGACACACCCCTTGCCACGCCCCCTTAAAAGGAGAATTGTACAAAAAAAAAAAAAAGATTGGTTAAACCCACAAGTGCTTTTTTACCACCACTATTCCTTTATATTGGCTTTTTGGATTTTACAAATGCAGCAATTTAGAAATCAGATGAAAGGTTTAGCACTGGGAAACACTTTTTGATAGATAAAAAGTGCATTTTATATACATCTATATGGATCAGATCAAAATTAGGGACAAATGAGGAGGAAAGAAGGACAGAGGAACATTGCTCCAAATCAGGGACAGTCCCTTGAAATCAGGGACGGTTGGGAGCTATGGTGTATCATCCATAGGTGCAGGGTGTTCACTGCACATGGCCCTGGGGGGGGGGGGGGGGGGGGCACTTAGGTCTGACCCACACTGCACCCATGGGTGATGAAACATGGATGGTGAAATGTGACAGTCGGGGGGGGGGGGGGTACTCAGTGCAGCGGTGGGGGCAGTTGCAAGCACTGATCTCCCTGTGTGGCTTTCAATGAAGCAGATGAAATCTGATTCTCCTCCTCTGCCTCCAGCGGATTTCAGCTGTTTCATTGAAAGCCACACAGGGAGATCAGTGCTTGTAACTGCCCCCACCGATCATCCCTGACTGTCCATTGGATTTCCCTTCCTCTCTGGGCTCCCTGTGTGCTCCTCTGACCCCCTGCCTGCTCCTCCTGCCCCCTCTGTGCTCTTCTGGTCCCCCTCTGTGTGATCCTTAGCCCCCCTCCCTCGCCCCGGATCTGTCAGCAAGGAAAGCGGAGGAAGGGGCTGGTAAATATGTAATTTACCGGCCCCTTTCTTTTAAGAATGAGCAGAGTCACTGATCACTGACTGTGCATTCATAAATGAAGCATCGTAAACTGTGTTTGAGATGTTTGTTTGTTTAAGAATGAACAGGAGCCTCTGTCTCATGTTCATTCATCTTCAGTGCAGCTGATGCTACAGAGAAAGGGACTGGGGAATCTGTGTCCTCAGTCCTTTTCCCTGTCTCAAAGGGAAGATATCGGGGGCTGTTTAGACCCCTGATATCTCGCCAAAGCCCCCTACCAGGGCTGATTAAAAAAAATAATAAAAGATAAAATTGTAAAATTGTAAAAAATAATAGAAAATAAAATAATAAAAACCCCTGTGTCTGAATTGTGGCAAAATGGCTCCTGTTTGTTCAACATTTATTTTGTAATTTCTGTTATATTTTTCTTATTTTACATATATATGTTTTTTGTCTTTGTATAGCCTATTCGCTAGTCTATGGTTGATGCGTATAACCCCTGATGAAGCCGTGAGGCGAAACATGTCAGGATAATCAATGAGCATGCAATCTATATAAACCTCCTTGTCTAAACCATCATAATTGGAGATTTCTTGTGAAAAATCAACGACCTAACGGACTTTGTCATTTGTTTTTATCTCTGTCTATAATAAAACATATTTTGTATATCTTTTTATATATTTGATTGGTTTCTCATTACTATTTGTATAAGCACCGCTACAGTCCCCTCCCAAAATCTTCCTGTGTCATAATTTATATGTTGGGATGAGGTGCGTATTCTTAGGTGTCTACCCTTAGCCGGAAAAAATAACTATATACTGTGATTATAAGTGATTACATTCCCATCTGTTCTCAGCTGTATAAGGACCTCAGAGAGCTGGGGGAGAAGAAACAGCAGAACACTGGTCTTCCCAATAAATGGCTATGCCGAGGGGGTGTGTCAGGACAAGTCTGAACATTGGAGGGGAGCAGGCTGAGTTCTCAGCACTAGATAACTGACCACTCTGTGCTCTCATTCTTAGTGTGGTCAGTTTTTAACAGGAAAGCAGAGGGACTGGCAGGAACACCAGGGATGTCACATAAAGGAAGCAATACAAAGAGAACATGATACATTTTCATACCAGTACATAGTACAGCAGGCTTATATCAGGAATTTGAAGTGTTGGGTTTACATATTCTTTAACCTTGCCATGCAGGTGCAGCAAAAGTGTAATACATTGCAGCTTACCAATCATTGGATGTGGTGGCCACAATAGTGTTCATTTATTAGCCTTTTTTTACTCCTTTATTTTCGCCTGGTGAGCTGGCCAGTAACACACTTCCTGTCTAAACCCCCATACACACGGTCGGACAATCCGCGGACCAGGTCCGTCGGACCATGTCCGTCATACTTTGTCTGATGTTGGTTTTGCGTACACACGGTCAGACAAAGTTGTCGGAAAATCCGATCATTCTGAACGTGGTGACGATTGTTGCCTCTGACGGGACTACGTAGAGGCTAGTAGCCAATAGCTTTGGTCTTGTAATGTGATCTGAGCATGCGTAGCACTTTGTCCGGTCGGACAACCGTACACACGATCGGATTTGGTGTGATCGGACCGTGTTGTCGGCAAATCTTTCCAGCAGGAGATAAGACTTTGTCCGTCGGACAATCCGACGTACACTGTCCGATGGTGCCTACACACGGTCTGATTTTTCAACAACATTGTCCGATCGGACAGAATCCATGAAAAAGTCTGACCGTGTGTATGGGGCTTTAGGGTGTCTCCACTCTATGGAGGAGCAACAGAGACACCTTGGCCAGTAGCATTGTCAGTCTGGGAGGAGGGGAGTGTCAGACTAGCAGATTTAGCCCCTTTTACACATGTGGAATGTTTGTCCATTTTTCATGCATCCGTTGATGGATGAAAAAACGGACATCAATGCAACTTTATGGAAAAACAGATATAAATGGATGACCATCCATTTACATCCATTTACAATCGCTTCCGTCAACATCCTTTTTTTTTTTGTAACGGATAACAGCCCTATTTTTCTTCCGTTGAAAAACGGATTGGAAAAAAAATGGATGTAAATGGACAAAGTGTCAGTTTTTGCATGAAAAAATGGCTCTGGGACTCAAGTGGTTAAAGTGTTACTAAACCCACAACCGTAGAATCAGTCTGCATACGCAGTAAAGCATGCGTGTTATACTCACTGTGGAACCTAAGGGGTTAATCCTCTGCATTGTGTTCCCCTTCTTCCACTGCCCCATATCTATCTCCTAATAGTACAGAGCCTTGGGGCAAGCTGCACATGCTCAGTTTGGTGTGCATTGCTAGTGTTTTTTTTTTTTTCTTGGGAGAGTGCATGTGATCAGCTCACGGCCAATCAGCACTGTCCAGACAGGGGGTCAGGGGTCCTGCAGCCTCATAGGACAGTCAGAGGAGAATGAAAACTCTTCCCTCAAGCTTTAACCAGACACTGAAAGAAGTCGCAAGACTGCTATATACTGCTGATGAGAAAAGGAGTTTATATTTACTAAAATAATTACATTTCCATGTTCTGTGTACTGTGGGAGACCAGATATAGTGAATGCAGGGTCCTGGGTTTAGTAACACTTTAACCGCTTGAGCTCCGAAAGGTTTACTCCCCTTCATAACCAGGCAATTCTTTGTGATACGGCACTGTGTTACTTTAACCACTTAAGGACCGCCTCCTGCACATTTACGTCGGCAGAATGGCACGGCTGGGCACATCAACGTACAGGTACGTTGCTCTTTAAGAGCCCAGCCGTGGGTCGCGCGCGCGCGCGCCGCCGGCGGCGCGCTCATGACCCGGTCCTGAGCTCCGTGAGCGTAGCCGCAGGAACCGCGGGCCCGATCGCCGATGGTGTCCCGCGATCGGGTCACAGAGCTGAAGAACGGGGAGAGGTATGTGTAAACAAACCTCTCCCCGTACTTCCTAGTGACACTGTCACTGATCGCCTGTTCCCTGTCATAGGGAAAGACGATCAGTGATGTCACACGCCAAGCCACGCCCCCCTACAGTAAAAAAAAACACATGGGTCACACTTAACCCCTACACTGCCCCCTAGTGGTTAACCTCTTCACTGCCAGTGGCATTTTTAATCGCACTGATCTCTGTATTAATGCAAATGGTCCCAAAAATGTGTCAAAATTGGCCGACGTGTCCGCCATAATCTCGCAGTCACAATAAAAATCGCTGATCGCCTCCATTACTAGTAAAAAAATAAAATTATTATTAAAAATGCCATAAAACTATCCCCTATTTTGTAGACGCTATAACTTTTGTGCAAACCAATCAATAAACGCTTATTGCGTTTTTTTTTACCAAAAATGTGTAGAAGAATACATATCGGCCTAAACTGAGAAAAAAATATGTTTTTTATATATTTTTGGGGGATATTTATTATAGCAAAAAGTAAAAAAATATTGAATTTTTTTCAAAATTGTCGCTCTATTTTTGTTTATAGCGCAAAAAATAAAAACCGCAAAGGTGATGAAATACCACCAAAAGAAAGCTCTATTTGTGGGAAAAAAGAACGCCAATTTTGTTTGGGAGCCACGTCGCACGACCGCGCAATTGTCAGTTAATCACTTAAGCCTGGTTCTTTAGCTGCAAACTGGTCCGGGGCTTAAGTGGTTAACTGACAATTGCGCGGTCGTGCGGCACTGTACCTAAATGTAATTGATGTCCTTTTTTCCCCCAAATAAAGCTTTATTTTGGTGGTATTTGATCACCTCTGTGTTTTTTTGTTTTTTTTTTCACTATAAACAAAGACTGACAATTTTGAAAAAAAAAAATATTCATCAATTTAGGACAATATGTATTCTTCATTTTTAGCAGGACTTGTGACATTGCGGAAGACAAATCTGACACTAAGGCCCCTTTCACACTGGGGCGGTTTGCAGGCGCTATTGCGCTAAAAATAGCACCTGCAAACTGACCCGAAACAGCTGTTGCTGTGTCTTCAGTGTGAAAGCCCGAGGGCTTTCACACTGAAGCGGTGCGCTTGCAGGACGCTGGAAAATGTCCTGCAAGCCGCATCTTTGGCTCGCTATAGGAGCGGTATATTTACCGATCCTATAGCGCCCGTTCCCATTGGAAACAATGGGGCAGCGCTCCGAACCCGCCCGCAAAACGCCGCTGCAGCGGCGGTTTGCGGGCGGTATTGACCCTTTTTTGTCTGCTCGCGGGGGGTAAAATCACCCCGCTAGCGGACGAAATGCGCTGCTAAAAAGCCGGTAAAGCGGCGCTAAATATAGCGCCGCTTTACCGCCAGCGCCCCCACCGCTCCAGTGTGAAAGTAGCCTTAGTGACACTTTCTGGGGACCAGTGACACCAATACAGTAATTAGTGCTAAAAAAATGCACTATCACTGTACTTATGACACTGGCAGGGAAGGGGTTAACATCAGAGGTGATCAAAGGGTTAAATGTGTTCCTAGGAAGTGCTTTCTAACTGTGGGGGATGCTTTAGCTGTGAGAAGACAGAGATCTGTGTTCCTACTTAGCAGAAACACAGGATCTCTGTCTCCCCTACTGACAGAACGGCGATCTGCCTTGTTTACATAGGCAGACCGCCGTTATGCCTCTCTCATGTACAATCCAATCACAGAGGGAGATGGTCGCCGGCGGCGTGTGCCCCAGACCCAGAAGAGCAAAACCACGTACCTTTACAATATTTTGCACAGGAGAGCCGCCGCCCGCAGTATATGTACACAGGGCAGTTGGCAAGTGGTTAAAGGGGTGTTTCAGCTGAAAACATTTTTTTTTTAAAAGTCAGCATCTAAAAAAAAAGTAGCTGCTGACTTTTAATAAGTACACTTACCCTCCCAGGGCGCCGCGATGTCAGTCGTGGAGGCCGAGATGTCCCTTGGCGCTCCGGTCCCAGCGCCGCCATTCTCAGTAAGGGAAACAGGCAGTGAAGGCTACGGCTTCACTGCCCGTTTCCTACTGCGCATGCGCGAGTCGCGGTGCGCTTTGTGAATGGGACGTGCTGTGTTAGAGAACACACAGTTCCCATAACACAGCGCGCCCCATTACCCAGAAGACAATACGGCGGAGGGCAGAAGAACGAAGATCACCGCGGCGTAGAAAGGAGGCAGATTAGGAAGACTGCCTAGCAACAGGGATTTCGGACCAGGTAAAAAAAATTTTTTTTTTCTCATTTTCAGAATATTAATGCTTTTTTTTTTTTTTTAGGGTGGCCCCCCACTTTAAGGACTGTAGCTGGCTGATGTAAAAAAAAACTGAGATAAACTTCACCCTTTTTTGGCGTGAAGTGATGAAACAAGGGGTCAACATGTGTGAAAGGGACCTAAGGCCAGTCATACACAGTTGGCTGGTTCAGCAGAAACCGTCCGAGATTCGAACAATTAATGGGCAGGCTGAATATACCAAGTTGATCGATCAACTTGGGTACAACCAGTCTGCTGGATTCTCTTGCGATTATCTCTAGCGGCTGCTGTAATCACTAGAAATAATCACTGTCTTTCCGCTCCCGCCCCCCCCCCCCCACCCAGAGAAGACAATTACTCAGCAGGAGGGATTCCCCTGCACTGAGCTGCGGGAATGAAGCCGTGTAAGTTCAGCTGAACTCGCACGATTTCACTCCCGCATGTCAGTCTCGATTTCAGACGCAATTTCACAGACATCTGTGCGGGTTTCTGCACAGATGTCAATGGAAATCGCACCCGGAAATCGCAAAAAGTAGTACTGAAACTACTTTTTGAAATCGGTGCGGTGCCGCAAATGCAGTGTCGCACTTATTAGGTCGGTGCCATTGACGGCAATTGCTGCCAATTTGACATGCGATTTCACATGTTAAATCGCACCAATGTGAACCAGGGCTTATACCGCTTTAAATCTCTCAGTGGCAAAGAGGTTTGATGTGCTTGTGTGGCTACACCCCTCTAACACGCCCTATATATATAGATGTGCTCTTTGGTTCTCACTTCACATTCTGCTCTCTATTCTGCTGGCAGGTGAGTAATCAGGCTGGACATGGCCAATATGTGTGGGTTGCCTGTCTACCAGGATGTTTGCTGTAGTTGGCTGTTTTAAATGTGTTAGTTACCATGTTTTATGATGCAGTGTGTCTGAGTATGACCACTTGTAAAGAGTGTGACAAAAAAATATATATATATAATATTTTGTTACCATTGAGCCACTTGACCCACCACTATAAGCAGCATTAAAGCTGTGATTATAGTTTGGCACTGAAATCAAGGCTGCCATTTAAACTGTAGCATGCCATGTGTATGCTTGCTCCAGGTTGCATATTAGGGTTTCCAACTCCATCCCTTTAAACCCAAACGCATATGAATTATACAGGTTCTAATTTAATGCAGATAAGGCACTAAGTGAGTTTAATTACCACACACCGTGTGTGTGTGTGTGTGTGTGTGTGTGTGTGTGTGTGTGTCTCCACCTAGTTGTGCTGGAACTCCCTGCCCCCAGTATGTCCGATCAGCCCCTACCCTGTCCACCTTTAGGAAATCCCTGAAAACTCATTTATTCAGGGCAACCTATCCCACACCCACCTAACTGTCCCCGAGCCACCCCCATCAATTCATTCCCTGCAGCTATTACCTTTTGAACCCTTTAGAATGTAAGCTCTACGAGCAGGGTCCTCCTGTACCTTTTTGTATTGAACTGTAATTGTGTTGTCCCCCTATACATTGTAAAGCCCTGCATAAATTGTTGGCGCTATATATAAATTGTGTATAATTTCTTGGGTATTTTTATTTTTTTTTGTGCCAAACAGGAAAATTAACCTATAGTAAAATCTGAACTTTATTCACAAATGTCAGTCCATAACACAGAATCAATTTATCAAATTGTATAAATGCTTTCAAATGTAATCATTGAATACTCTGCATTAGTCATAGCTGCTTGATGTAGTGATCTCCATGAATGCGGCTTCCTCAGGAGAATTTACACTACAACATATAAGCATTAGATTTGTTTAAAGCAGAACAAAACCTGCAGAAGTATGCCCATCCAATCATTGCAACCATTGGGTATTAGTAGGCCACAGAGGGGATACAAGGAGTGGTATAAAGATTTGGGCTCTTTTCACATATGCTGTAGCCGTGGTTCACAGCATGGGGTCTGGTGTCTCCCTGTTCACCGATTCATGTCTGAATTTTTGCCTGAATCTGCACCTGATTTGGACCAGAAGACTCACTGGACCCTTTATCAATGCAGACCGCGGCTGCCCTTGAGCTGTGTGAGCCAGCTCCATTGAGAGTCAGACACTCTCCTGTCATGCAAATTGGATGTGGGGAAACGTGCATCCAGTTCACATGTCAACCTAGTCTTGTGTAAAGCTTGATAAGTGGCTTGTACACTGATCTTTCCCAAAATGACAGGAGTGAGGCTACTATATAAAATAAAAATGTCATCCCTGACTGCGCTTCAGTTGCAGCTATCGGCAACCTATTGGGTTAATTAAAAAAAAAAATAAAAAAAAAATAAATAAAACTGGTAGGCTTTTGGCTTTCCTTCCTCTCAAGTATCATTTACAGGTGCAAAATAACACTTTCCAGGACTAGTAATGGTCAGACACAAGACTGGTCCATTACATTACTAATACTGCAAGTCCTAGCGCTGGTCATCTTACGTGGTGTAAGATTCTTGTCTTGCAGAGCTGCCATCTGGCATGTCATCGTCTCAAGCCATGGGAGTCTACAAGCTGAAAGTAGCCACAGGGAAAGACCTGACTGCTGGCACCTACAATAACATCTTTATTGTGCTTGTGGGAGTGAATGGAGAAAGTGGCAAACACCAACTGCCCCGGCACTGGAACAACTACTTGCCTGGATCTGTGAGTCTTTTAATATCATTGTCAATGAATTGTTATGCTATCAAGTTTAGTGCATAGCGTAACCATGTGGCAAAGTACAGTAATCAATAAGTGATTGGTAGGTGTGAATAAAGTAAAAGTTCAGACGTGTTGACATGTAATTATCACTGCAATATGGAGAACATGGTAACGTGCTGATGAAATGTGCCTGTACTAGACACAATGTGGAGAGTTGTCATGGGTTCTCACTTGTAGTGCCAATAGTGGTAATTCTTCATAGTTGCATAGTAGGTGAGGTTGAAAAGACAACTCCAACCAATTCATATGTAAAGGCAAAACTTCTAGTTTTTGGATAGTGGAGAGCTAGTAAAACGCTTGTTTTTATTGCTGCCTGTCCCCTGTTAAGGAGATTCCCCTTCTTTGTCCTCTTTACCATTATCATTGAAGGTTAAAAAAAAATCCCACATCCTGGGCTGCCTCCAAAAAGGTAGTAGAGGGAATTTCCTTAATTTGCAGGGATTTCCAACTTCCTGTTTGGCTATGGGGCAGGAAGTGAAGGGGAATTCTCCACAATGGGACACATGGCAAAAAACTGACAGGGTATAACCCTGCTCTATCCAAAATGAAGAAAGTTTTGCCTATAGTTGTACTTTAATCACAGAACATGTTTTAGAATGTGTCTCTAGACTTCAGAGAAGTGGAACAAGCCTGCACAAACTGTTCCCTCACAGGGGCCACATGAATAACTTTTCCACCTATAAAAAAGCAGTGCTTGCAGATATTGATGGCACTGCCTATCAAGAGGCAAGCTGCAATCATGACAACTTTCGAGCGGTTGTTGTATTGCCTGGGTGGCTGTCAATGTAGGTCTTTAGACAGAACCAAAATAATGCACCCCATTAAGGCCTGCGCATTCATCAAGGGGGGCATCTTCCCCTTTTTTTTTTTTTTTTTTTTTTTTTTTTTGAGTTGGGATCAACTGTAGTATTTCAACATATTGTGTCAACTTTTCTTGTCAAATTGGGTAGTTCCCCCATACCTACCCCCCTTCCCCACAGACTAAGGTGCCCATTTGTTTCTTAATGAACATTCTTGCATTTTCAATTCAAGGAATGTGACTTTTTGGTGGAAACATTGGCCCCTTATAGTCTTGCTTTATTTAGTGTCAGAAGGGTACTTGAGTATAACTTTCTTACATGGAAACATGTTTTGTAAAGCAGCACTATAATTTTATTAATGCTCATCCAACAAAGATAGCTTTCATGTATAGATTGAGAACTAAGGACACAGAGGCACATGTAGAACAGATCTGTCCTGTGGTAGAGGGTTGAAGGTCTGACTTCCCTTAAAACCCTGAAAAAATGTATATAAAATAAAATTATTGCTGGCTATCTATAATAAGTATATTTTTGTACACAAGAGGTCCATTCAATATGTTGAGCTATTGAAATTCAGGTCATAAATGGTTTTATGCCGTTAGTGCAAAAAATCCTAGTTACATTTTTAATTCTTTGCAGATGTATGCAAAACAAGAGTTCCATGCAATTCAGGTGGATTCTCAATTATGTGCTTGCTTTTTTCAAAAAAGTGCCCTCATAACTCCTGCCAAGTGTCTGTTTTTGGATACTGTACAAAAGGGCTATAGCTTCTATAGTTCCCTTAAACTTCCTGTGTCAGCAGGGTGCCACTTGGCCCTGCCACTTGAGCAGGAAGATATGTGCTGAACCACTGTTGCACATCAGCCTAGTATGTCATGTGCAATATTCAGATTCTCCATCAATGAAGACACAAGAGTTGTTGTAGTTGGTATGGGCAGATCTGACTTCTCTCTACTCTTAACAGGTGGCAGTGATTGATATAAATGTTGAGAAAGATCTTGGAGAGCTCCTGCTTGTTCGCGTGTCCATGGAGCCCTACTTAAATTTCCCTCTGGATGCTTGGTTCTGCCAGAATGTCAGCGTGACCTGCCCCAGTGGTCAGATCAACCAGTTTCCATTCTATCAGTGGATATCAAAATTTATGACGGTGGAGATACCAGAAGGGAAGGGTAAGATGTGGTCTATTTTTTTTTTTTTTTTTTTTTATTTTGTAATTTCTCTGTATTTAACTCTGATGTACTACTCTAGGCCACACCCTGTGAGGGTATTTCACTCACTGGACAACAATCTTAAGTGCCAGCGGTTACTGTGGTAGGTTAACTTTTCTGTTAACACACAAGATAGCCCACACGTGTTTTAAATGAACCCTGTTCCCAGCATTTTCTGTTGCACTCCCTGATATGCCCATGTTAAATTTGGCAGCGGATCTGAGAGGCAGGGATGCACTTCTTTTATATAGAGTTTAAGAAACTAGTAAAATTTTTACAGAAAAGAGATTACAAAAACAGACATTAAAAGGGGAAGTAAACTTGTGTTTGTGTGGGTTTTTATTTTTTTTGCCTGCAAAAGCATATGCTAGTATGCATTGCATACTATCACATTATGTGACACTTGCCTGCAAACGCAGCCTCCAGCGGGGACGACGAGAGCTTTATCTATCTTCACCAGTCTTCGTTCTGGGTCCGGCTCTATGACTGGCTGGAGCAGCCAGTCGCGGCACAGGGCTCTGAAGAAATGGCACGGGCGGCCCGTTCCTTCACAGTGCATGTGCCGATGACTTAATCGGAGCGGTATACAGAAAATATCTCCTACTTGCACAGTTGAGATTTACAGTATCTATAGGCAAGCCAATAGATACAAACCTTAGAGGGAAGTTTACATTCTCTTTAAGCAACCTCAATTAGACTTAAAAGTGAAAAGGTATCTGATGCATCAGTCACTGGCTCTTGTGAATGGCACTTGGCATTCCTTATTTTGCTGGTAAGTAAAAACTAAAATGCAATCTGTACCAATGAAGAAAATTTATAGGGCAACTGGCAATGATTCAATATGTACATTCCAAAAAACGCTTTTCTGCAGCTAACAAATGTAATGCATCCGTTTTTATATAATGCATTGTTTGGTAGGCACTGCACAAATTGTGGCAAGCAAGAACTCGTGAGCTGCCAGTGCAGCCATCTTTTCAGGTCCCTGAAAAGGGCATTTGCAGACATGGCACAACCAATCAGTGGGTCTGAGGGGTGTGCTGCAGGGGGTGTTGCAGTGACTTCTGGTAAGCAGACCTTATTGGTTTTGTGACAGATCTAGCCGGAACACAGGCTTTCTGAGAGGACTGAATGCGAGCCTCTTGCCGACTGATTAGGGGCACATGGTGAATGAGAACCCCACTATAATCTGTGCTAGTCAGATTCAATGCTGTATATAATGTGTGTTGTCTCATGCTGTTGGGACACACACTGTCAGATGCTAATGTCATGAACTTAAGATGTTTAATTGAGAGAGCTGATCACATTGTCCTCTGTACAATTTAGGCGATGGGCCGACTCCTAGTGGAGCTCCTGCTATTAGGACAAAAGGTCTTGTGGTTGGACATTATCATATGTACAATCTACTGTGTGAAGCTCGGTGACTAAAAGTCTGACCTGTAGTGAAATCCTGATGGGCACAGAGTCGCATCGGCTGCTTAAAGGGATTAGTTAATTAGCTCATGTTAATTTGTTACAGGTGTATTGTTTTTTTTTTTTTTTTTTTTTTTTTTTAATCTTTATTAAACATATTTCTTTTTATCTTACAGACATTTATATTAACAAAGCGTATACCAAACTTATACAATAATTTATCCTGCCTGTTATTGCCCCGATAATTTAACATTGTTGTGTTCCTTTTCTACCCCTCGTCTATTCTCTCCCTGTCCACCCCCCTCCCCCCCCACCTTACCCCACCCCATTTTCTGGTACTTTGTTACTTTATATTAACTCTTTGACATCCATAATCTCCACATATTCTCAAATTCTGCACAATTGCCTCTTTTCATGTAGGCTACTCTTTCTTTCATGAGTGTTTCATTTACGCCTTCTACCCAGTTCTCAACTGTCGGTGGGTGCTTTGATTGCCACCTCAGTGTAATCATCATCTTCCTTGCTTGGAACAGACTCCTCAGAATAGCCACCGTGGTGCTCTTCCTTTCCCCTTGCTCCTGTCTATACCCCAGAATACACACCATCGCCTCGTTTGCCAGGCCCGTAGAGAACCTTTCCCTCAGGGTCTGGGTCACTCCCTCCCAATAACGAAAGAGTTTCGGGCATCTCCATACCATATGTAGGAGGTCCCCTGTTCCCTGACATCTAGGGCATTTATCATCTGTTCTTTTGCCAAATTTGTGCAGGCGTTTTGGGGTATAGTAGGCTCTGTTTAATAGCATTAAGTGGGATATCCTTTGCGAGGCTGAGACTGACACCATTGGGCTCATCTCAAGGACCCTTCTCCACTGCTCCCGTGATACTTCCCCTATGTCCCGTTCCCATTTGCTTCTTACTAGATCAAGTTTCACGTTACTTTTAGTTGTTGTATTGATCTGCCCATATATTACCGAGATTAAGCCCTTCATGGGGCCCAGCCGGGATAGTCGTTGTAACAGGGGAGTCTCCACCCAGTTTGGTGATTGGCCGCTAAACTGAGATCTCAGGGCATGCGCTATTTGGAGGTACGTATAATGCGTATTCTGGGGTATTTTAAATTCTTCTTTCAGGGCTGCGAATGTTTTAAGCTTATTTCCCATATAGAGTTGGTTCAATCTTTTTATTCCGTGCACAACCCATTCTTTACTTCTGCCAATCAGTAATATTTCTTGTAACTTGTTGTTGTTCCATATGGGCGAGAACTCGTTCCACCCATTATAGTTCAGGGCTTTTTTAGATGCATTCCATATCTTCGCTAGCATCCGAATTGTCGGGTACCTACAAGGAAAGGAATCTGCCTCTAATGCCTCTACTAGTGAGTCGTGTGGGTTGTCTGTCATCAGAATTTTCCCGTTAGGGGTACCGCCGTTCTCCTCCCCACACCCCGCCAATTGCTGTAATTGTGCCGCCCAAAAATAATACTCTGGGTTGGGAAGTGCCACTCCCCCCTCCCCTGTGGGTAATTGTAATGTGCGTAGGCTTATCCTGGATTGTCCCCCCTTCCATATCAGTTCTCTGAAGAGGCTTTCCGTCTTATTGAACCATTTTTTGGCAATCCACACAGGTGCATTGTGTAGTACATACAGCAGTTGAGGCAGCCAGATCATTTTGATCAGGCTGCATCTACCTGCTGCTGATAGGGGTAGTCGTCTCCAGATGTCGTTTTTTTCCCTAAGTTTTTTTAAAAGAGGGAGAAGATTTTTTTTTGATGTATTGATTAGGATCTGTAGTAATGACTATCCCTAAGTACTTCAATGCTTCTACCACTGCCAACTGGGGGTTCCCTGGCAAACTTATTTCCCCCTGTGAATCTATCGGCATTAGTTCTGATTTAGACCAGTTAATCTCCAACCCTGAGAAACTGCCAAATATCTCCACTAATCTCATCGCCTTGCCCAAGGATTGACTCGTGTCGCCCAGGAACAAAAGGATATCGTCCGCGTATAACGCGATTTTTTTTTTTTTTTTTTTTTTTTTTTCCTCTCCTGAGCTCCTCTGAAAACCCTTTAAGTCGGTGCACTTTCTTATGGCGATAGCCAGGGGCTCCATGGCCAAGGCGAAGAGCAGTGGGGACAGTGGGCATCCTTGCCTTGTGCCCCTTTCCAGTGATATCCTGTCTGATAATTTGTTATTAATTTTTAATCTTGCAGTAGGTTTATCATAGAGCAATTTGATCCAGCCAATAAATAAAGGGCCAAATCCAATTTTCTCCAATATTTTCCAAATATACTGCCATTCTATGGTGTCAAAAGCTTTTGTCACGTCCAGAGACAGTATCGCTCTATTCCCCCCTATTTTTTACTGGGGATTGTAAATTTAGGAAGGTCCTTCTAATGTTTGTGCTAGTGGATCTATTTGGTATAAACCCTGCCTGGTCTGGGTGGACCAATCCCTGGATGAGCCCTTTCAACCTAGTTGCCAGTATTTTTGCTAAAATTTTTGCGTCTGCGCACAATAATGATATCGGTCTATATGCCCCCACGTCTTTTGGATCCTTCCCCTCCTTGTGTAGTACGGTTATGGTAGCTTCTAGCATTGAGGCGGGCAAGTGTCCCATTTCCCTCGCCCCCTCCAATGCTTTTAGCAATTCCGGTAAGAGTATCTCGCCAAAGTGCTTATATGTCTCTATGGGTAGCCCATCAGGACCCGGAGACTTATGGTTGGCCATCTCTGCCACTGCTTGCTGTAACTCCGCAAGAGTTAATGGGGCTTCCAATGAATCTCTATCTTCTTGTGAAACAGTTGAGATTTCCAGACTGCCCAGGAAATCTTCCATTGTTTCCTCCCTGCCTTTCTTTTGGGCTGTGTATAGTTTTTGATAATATTCTTTAAAAGTCTGTAAAATCTGAAAAGGGTCTGAAGTCTCCTCCTGTCCTGCGGTCCTAATTACCGTAATTGTGGATGATGGCTCGTTGGTCTTCACCAACTGTGCCAGCATCCTACCCATAGATTCTCCTTCCATAAAGGAGACTTGGCGCTGCAGTAGCAGTTTTTTCTCTTCTCTCTGTATATTTATCAATCTATATTCCTGCTGTTTGGCTAACCATACTATTTTCTTGTCTGGGGATGGGTCCATTATATAGTTATTTTCTGCTAGCGTCACTTCCGCCCTCATATTTTCCTCTTGTGCCCTTTCTGCTTTATTATGTTTGGCGATTTGCTGTATAAGAACCCCCCTTAAAAAGGCCTTTAATGTGTCCCATATTATCCGGGTGCTTGCAGTACCAGTATTTCTCTCTACAAATTCCCTCAAGTTGGCGAGGATATCTCTTGGGTCTTTGAATAGTTCGAACCAATATGCATTTATTTTCCATTCCTCCCGTTTTCTTTGGTCCCCCAAATTTAATGCTATCGTTAGTGGTGAGTGGTCTGATATCCCTCTCGGCCAGTACCTGATCTCCTCCGTAAGCTGTAACATTCTGTCGTTCCCCAGTGCCATGTCTATTCTAGATAAAGTGGAGTGGGTGGCAGAATAACAGGAGTATTGTTGAACCCCGGGGTGCCTCACCCTCCACAGGTCCAGCAAGCCTACCTCCGTCAATAACCGATTTAGCCTATTACGGTCCATGGTTCCTAACCCCCCCCTTTACTGGAAGTCTGTCAATCCTGTCGTCTAATACCTCGTTAAAATCTCCTATTATCATTGTTGGAATATCCTGTTTATCCATCAAAAAGTCATTTAATTTTAACATGACGTCCAGTTTAAAGGGCGGGGGGATGTATATATTGGCCACCACTAGCATTTTATTATTGATGGTACAAAGAAGAAAGATATAACGGCCCTGTTCATCTATACAGACCTGCCTGCAGGAGAAATTCACCCCTGTTTTTACCAGCACACTCACCCCCCTGCCATAAGAGCTGTAGACTGAGTGGTACTGTGCCTGGTATTTCTTTTTCGCCCGGATTTGAGATATTGTATCCTTAGTGAGGTGTGTCTCCTGCAGGCAGATCAGTTCTACTCCGTATTTCTCCATCATAGAGAATACCACCGCCCTCTTACCCGCTGTACCTAAGCCTCTTACGTTCCAAGATCCTACTCGTAGTGTCTTAACCTGCATCAAGGACACTCTCCAACCTGTCTTACTTCAAGTGACCCCTTTCCTTTCTTTTTTTTTTTCTTTTACCTTTTGCTTTACGACATTTTATCTTTTTTTTACCCACCCAGTTATCTATTTTTAGGTTCACTCGTGTTTCACTCCTCCTTTTGCATGCAAAAACAAAACCTTGAAAAATATTGTCATTCTTAATCCTACACTGTGTTATTACTAGCTTTAAGTCTGTGTTTTTAGTGCATCTCTCTCTTTTTTTTTTTCTTGTTAATAAAAAATCATTTAAGTGTACTAATGTACCCTTCCCCTCCCTCTTCCTTTCTACATCCTCCCCCCCTCCCTCCTCCCTCCACCTTCCTTGGTGTGTATTGTTAGAGTAATATGAGCAGGAGGGGGGGGATCTCCTCTTCTACTGTATTATAAATACGTGTCATTTTGGTTCTAATAAAACAGTCCATGTTAGCACTAAGCAAGTCTCGTATCATTTTGTGCTTGGGAGGAAGTGGTATATTACGAAAGCACTCAAGAGGAGTGTAGGGACGTTTCGTCACAGGTTTCCACAAAACCTTTTGTTTTTTGGCCTGAACCCTGCCTAATGTTTAGATAGACATACATATAGCAGTTTAGGACCAGCCAAGGGGCACTACTGCACTCAACATCTTGGCTATGTCTCCCATCTCTCCCTTGCTTTGTTTCATTATTGCTTAAGGTCTGCAACACTCAGTCATTCTATCAGGTATCTCTGTAATAGGACAACTGTCATTGAATGAACAGTGAGCAGTAGTGAGCAAGAACTATTAAATTACTCTTCTGTTGTAATGATTTGTAGTATTTGGTGTTTTCCAATGGACGAGGTACCTGCTGGCAACCTATTTGGTTTGACACCAGTGGCAGCTGGTATATGGGGTATGGAGAAACTCACCAAGTCCCAAGGAAAGGCAAAAATCAAAGTGTGTGTGTGTGTGTGTGTGTGTGTGTGTGTGTGTGTGTGTGTGTGTGTGTGTGTGTTAAACCTGTTCCGTTCTCTGGCTTTTGGTGGGCCTACCTGCTCTAATAGCAGGAGTGGATTATGTAGATCTGGGGGTATGGAGAACCTACCTGTGAGTGCAAGCAGGGAATGGGCACTGACGATACTGGGAGCCACAAACTGCATCCAAGTCATGGTAAATGCCTGTATGGACTCTCTCCTCATGGAGGTATGCCTGGGCCACTGTTATTTATGGTAGACTTGCATGACGAATATTGTGTGTGTGTGTGTGTGTGTAAAAGATGCATGCTGGGTCTGGCGTATTCCAAAGGATCTGTGTTTGTAAGAGCCCAAAGGGGTAACTCGGCAAGACAAGGAAGAGAAGTGTAGTTGCTATGGGTAACCAAGAAAGGAACAAGCTACAGCCACCATAAAGTGTGGCACCTGCTAAAGATGACAGGTCCTCTGGTAGTCAGGGGGTTGATGCTACAGCTCCCTCCCTAGCAGTCAGTCTCCCATGGTAGCAGACTAGCGTTGTAAAGATCTATGGTAAGGACAGAGTTGGTGAGAGCACGCATAAGATCTGTGCTAGGTACTTGAGGGGACCCCATTCTGTTACTGGTAACAGAGGTACGCTGAACTGGTGGCGTGGACGCAGGCTCTGCACATCCCTCCTAACAAGTTGGTGTGTAGTTGCAAGGAACAATTCCCTTTTCAGAGAACTCTGCATTTTATTACTGCACACAGTAAAGGCTCATCACTTAAGACTGGGAACTACCTTTTTAATGTTTTACTTTTCACATGTCCAGTCCCGTGCATTGATGAGCACACTCTCCGAGTGTTGCACCCATGTGCACAGGTGCAGTAGACTTGCCCAAAACTATACCTAGCAAACTGTAGCTCCCTGGTTTAAATCCCTGTTTTGCATGATTTGTTTTGACCCCCCTGTAGCTATGCCTAATGACTTGTGGTGGACAACTTGTTGAAACATGAATATTAAATTTCAACAGTTGGAAGAAGGATTAAAAAACTATTCTAACCCAGAAAAAGCAATGCAGAGAAGGTTTCAGGAGAACATATGGAATGCTCTGAAGTAGACTGGAAAGCTACACAGTTGGGTTAATGTCTGGGTTTGTGCCTAGACAAAAAATGCCCTCACTGCTCACCTTTCGCTACGTAAATGACACTGGATTGTCACAAGTCTGTCTAGGATTTTCAGTTGACTTGTGGTTAATGTGGGAATCACCGGGTTGCAATTGTTCCTGTAGTGGTGTATATGGGGATTGTCACCTGCACTAGGATTATGCAAATTATGTGATTCTGCTAACACAGCTGCTGCCACCATAGTGCCCTTTAGTTGTATTCTACTGAACGTTTGCAATAGATTTACTTGTTCCATTTGTAATTAAGTTTATCAATCTTATGGGCCATGAACCTACTAAAGTGCAACATGCAAGAAATTATGGACCAGAAAAGTTTGAGATTTACTGGTTTATAATTTCTTACACATTGCACTTTAGTAGGTTCATGGTCCATAAGATTTTGATTTAACTTTGATTAACTGTTTTTGCACTAGATTTGTGTGAAAATGCTGTTGCGTTCCTGTAGCAGTGTCTTATGTAAAAACAAATCCTCTGTTTTCAGGCATTATTCTAAGTGAGAATATTCATCCCGCTATCGTGCAACAAAGAAAAGTAGAATTGGAGCAGACCAGAGAAAATCACAAGTGAGTGACGTTTGTACCGTAGGAAGGGGATGGCTGTCCCATTGGGTCATGTTTGACTTGCATGTACATCAATCTCATTCGAGTATGTGTGTGTGTGTGTGTGTGTGTGTGTGTATATGTATGTATGTGTGTGTGTGTGTGTATGTGTATATATATATATATATATATATATATATATATATATATATATATATATATATATATATATATATATATATATATATATATATATATATATATATATATATATATATATATATTCTCTATCACTGTTCTGCTTTTAACACTTTTTACTGAACAAAGTGTATTTTGAATGACACCCAATCGCTGTTTAAGTTGTTCCCTTTTTCACAGTAGTGCTTGTATTAACCCAACAGATCTTGTAATAACCTTTCTATCCTATCAATAGGTGGAGAGTCTATGCAAAAGGTGTCCCTCACTGCATTGATGTAGCAGATGACAACGTGCAGCATCTGCCCCCCAGTGACCAGTTTTCCTTGCTGAGGGAGTTAAGCTTTGGCTTCAATGCCCTCACCATGTATGTATGAATGCCCATGCTTGGAACAGGCAACACATTTTTGGAAGCTGCAACTGTCTAGTTGACACAAACCTCTTGGTCCACTCTACAGATAACTGACTTGGAAAATATATTTCAAATGTCAATTTCCTTTCAGCCAGGAGCCTTGTGCAAATGCATTTACACATCAGCACACAATTGTCTAAAGGGGGGGGGGGGGCCTTGTTTTTTATTTTTATTTATTTTTTCCAAGTATTTCCTAATCAAACCACCTTTTGAGCCCAGGCTGTCATGTACCCACCCTCGGCCGATGACTGGCAATTAAGGCAGAGGCTGCACAGTGAGGTCATTCTGCTGCTCTTATTGGCATTTGTCTTGTCAGCACAAGTGACAACTATAGCTGTTCACACCCTCAACCAAAAAAGTAAAACCTTAATGATGGTTAATGCTAGAACATGGTGTGCCTGCTAAAGATGAGTATATAAAGTGGGAAAACGGCAATGTTTATATTTTCAATTTCCAGTAGGCTACCGCCTTATGTGATTAGATCTTTACACCCAGCATTAAGGGAACCTGTTTTCAGTGTAGGCTACTATTCAGTGTTGAGGCCTCCAATTAGCCAACGTCTGAAAACCAAATGGACAGATCATAGGTGCTTGTAACAAGCACTATAGCTGGAATAAGAAACGCATAGCCTTGATTGGATGATATTATAGGTAACAGCCATCCTGCATTTACTGACCCATGAACTACACTAGCTCAAGAATCCCTGGTAATGGCTGAGCCTGCCCATATCGTTTTAGGAAGAGCCGGAACACTGTATCTGCTTCCATAACATGGGTATTCCAAATTGGCTATAGAGGAGTCTATAATATATGCATGAACATGTTTTCTTTTCTCAGCGACTTGGAAACCAAGCTGAGGGGATTTACATGCAACACTGATTCATGGCAGAACATGCAAGACATCAAAAAGGTATCAAGCCTACACAAATCGCAGATCTCAGGTGTGTAAAATCTGCTTCTCAATTCTTTATAAAACTACTTGTAACTATACATTGTAGTTCATTATGCTTTATAAAACGGAAGTCGTAGCTTGCAGTTCTTAAATTTGTGTTTGGCAGGAACTGCGCAACCCACGAGCAAGGCTTTGGATCTTGGTAAATCCTTAACAATGGGCATGCTAACAGAATAGGGTTACTTAGTAATTTTTCTTCTCTCAGAACTTCTGAATTGTAATGCCCAAGTGGCACTGCAGAGATGCACTGTCTTAGTGATACTCCAGGCAAAAAAAGGAAAAAATCTGATTTACAAGGTTACCCTGATCATTGCCCAATCAAATTATGCTTTGTTTAATCTGTTCTAACACATTGCCTATGGTCATCTAGTTTTTGGGCTTCATTCACCATTGCCACCTTTGGCCAGACATCGCTGGCATGGTTATGCCTTTGAAACTACTTTAAATTCGGGAAACCCTGTAATCTTGGCTGCCATTACTGTCTCACTCTTCTAAATGATAGTTGCTTAGCTGTCGGCTGATGCAGTGTCTTCAGTGGCTGAGGTGTTCTGACATTTGCTGTGATTGTTATGGGCCTAAGGCAGTTGGCATTAGCAAAGGTGTGTGTGTGTGTGTGTGTGTGTGTGTGTTCTTATGTCGAGGGCAAAAAATCTGCCAGTATGAGTGAGCAGGCGACTCCTGCATCTGCTACACTATATAAAACCCCAAGCAGTATTAATTGGTCCTGCCTCTGCTGGAACTACAAAACACCTCCCCAACCTCTGCATCCTAGAACCTGAGCCAAGTTTTAAGGGAGTCGGTCATTACTGAATAACCGAAACTTTTCAGTTAAAGCACAGAATTAACAAGCAATGTTGCGCTCCACAACAATACTGGTGTATAAGATATATAATTTATAAATAAGACTTGTAAACTTGATGATCCACTCTGCTTTTTAATATTGTATTTCAGATCTAGTGAGCGCGATATGGAAGGAGGATTCATTCTTTGGTAGCCAGTATTTGAATGGCGTTAACCCCATTCTGATCAAGAAATGCTCTCGAATCCCAAAAAACTTCCCAGTTAATGAACACATGGTGGCTCCCTCAATTGGGGCTTTAACAAGCCTAGAGAAAGAACTCCAGGTGGGCATATCTAAAGCAGGGATCAATTGTAATGTGAATTGGTCATTTTCTCCTAATTCAAGCCAAAAAGTTATATTTTTGATGGGAAGTTTTCAGTTTTTTTTTTTTTTTTTTTTTTTTTTTTTTTTTCCATGACCCTAATGGAACAGGAAGGGACAGTTTGATTTTCTGTGTTCCATTGGTAGTAATTCTCCCCAGCACTTCTATTAGCAGGAGATGTGCAGGGAGATCTTCCCAATAAGAAAAAAATTGCAAAAATCGGACAGGCTGTGACACCTGCTATATCTAAAATGTTCAGTTTGAGGCTGCTTTAATAGTTCGGTTTTTTTTTTTGGTTGTGTCTGGCTTAACTCAAATTCCATAAACTGTTACAGAATGGTCACATTTTCCTGGTAGACTATAAGATTCTTGAAAAAGTTCCTGCAAATAACTTTATCAATGGAAACCAACAATACCTTGCCGCCCCTATGTGTCTACTGTGGAAAAATCAAGATCAGCTTGTCCCAATTGCAATTCAGGTAAGTTCACTTCTAACACTTTTGAAGCTTAACAAGGTATATGCCCCTGTAATATGCAAGTCTGCAATGGGACATGTTGGATCGATTCTTAAAACATCTACATCATGGAGAATGTGTTGGCATAGGCAAATCTGTAAGTTTGCCTCAAACCTTGTGTGACCACTGTACAGGTAGCATGAATTAAACTTGTTCCAGTTACCAGGAGCATTTAGGTGTAATAGACTGCAGAGTGTAGTCAAGACTTGACTGGCAGTAAGAACAAAACGGGAAGCTGTCTATTGTCTGTCCATAAACTAGCACCTGCAATAAAATCTCGTAAACTGAAATAAGCTTTGGATTGTTATGCAATCTGAGTGGCACCATCAGGAGTAGGGATGGGCCCGGTGCTCGATGCAAACCCATGTTCGCATCGAGCACCGGGTGTTCGCTCGCTCGGCGAGCCCAGAACTATTTTGGCCGCTCGCATTACGTTCGTGTGATGCGAGCGGCCCTGCAATGCATTGCGGCCGGCGCAGTGCATTGCTGGCTGATGATTGGCCAAGCATGCACTGTGACCCCGCATGCTTGGCCAATCACAGCGCCGGAAACTCGAAGAGCCATAATTGGCTACAGGCAGGACGCCTGTAGCCAATTACAGCTCAGGGGCTCTAGTACACGCCCCCTCTTATAAAAGGCCGCCACGCCGTCTGCGCCGGTCACATGCTGTTCCGGCGTAGATAGAGCAGGATCGTTCTGTGTCACTCTGCTGGATTTAGTTAGAGAGATTTACTTAGAGAGATTGAGTTAGATTCATTTAGAAAGAGGGGCTTGTAGTGTGTTCGTGGCAGGCAGGCACTGGCAGCAAACGGAGCTCCTATATTTTGTTCCCAGAAGCACCTATAGGACTTGTAGTGTGTTCGTGGCAGGCAGAGCTCCTATATTTTGTTCCCAGAAGCACCTATAGGACTTGTAGTGTGTTCGTGGCAGGCAGGCAGAGCTCCTATATTTTGTTCCCAGAAGCACCTATAGGACTTGAAGTGTGTTAGTCCCATAACACAGACCTATATTTTCTTCCCAGAAGCACCCATAGGACTTGAAGTGTGTTAGTCCCATCACACAGAGATCCTATATTTTGTTCCCAGAAGCACCTATAGGACTTGAAGTGTGTTAGTCCCATCAAACAGAGCTATATTTTGTTCCCAGAAGCACCTATAGGACTTGAAGTGTGTTAGTCCCATCACACAGAGATCCTCTATTTTCTTTGCAGAAGCACCCATAGGACTTCTAGTGTGTTAGTGGCATCACACAGAGCTCCTATATATTCTTCTCAGCAGCACCCACAGGACTTCTAGTGTGTTAGTGGCATCACACAGAGCTCCTATATTTTCTTTGCAGAAGCACCCATAGGACTTCTAGTGTGTTAGTGGCATCACACAGAGCTCCTATATATTCGTCTCAGCAGCACCCACAGGACTTCTAGTGACATCACACAGAGCTCCTATATTTTCTTTGCAGAAGCACCCATAGGACTTCTAGTGTGTTAGTGGCATCACACAGAGCTCCTATATATTCTTCTCAGCAGCACCCACAGGACTACCGACTACAATGGCTGGAAGACCGCCAAGGGGAGGCAGAGCCAAGAACACAGGGCAGGCAGGCTCTGTTTCTAGTGGACGTTGACGTTGTCGTGCATCGTCATCAGCACGTGGCCATGGGACACGCGCGTCTTTGTTTTCGGCAGCTGGACATGTGGAGCCGCATCATGCTGAAGGCTTGGTAGAATGGATGACCAAGCCCTCCTCATCCTCCTCATCCTCTCTCACCCAGGCTCAGGGTACTGGCAGAGCAGCTGCCAACGCGTACTCAATGGCATCATCAGCCACCCCTTCCCTAGACCCACCATGTCCTCCTGAGGAGTCCCCCGAACTCTTTGAGCACAGTGTTGGGTACATGCTCCAGGAGGATGCCTAACGATTCGAAGGCTCGGATGATGATACCCAGCTTGAGGAATCTGGCAGTACTGTTCCACCAGCTGCAGCTTACTGCCAGGTTTGCTCTAGTGGTGAAGAGGGAGGGGATGATGAGGTCACTGACTCCACGTGGGTGCCTGAAGGGAGAGAGGATGAGGAGGAGGACGAGGAGGAGGAGGATGCGGCGTCACATGTCCAACGAGGCAGGATGCCCCCTGGAGGCCAGGTAGAGGCCAGCACAGCAACTGTGCAACACCGCAGAGCTCCGCCTGTGCAGGGCGCTGCCTCTGCACGTTATCAGAAAAGTTCTTTGGTGTGGGCCTTTTTTGAGACGAGTGCATCAGATCGCACCACTGCTATTTGCAATATTTGTCTCAAGCGTATCTCGCGTGGCCAAAACATCAGCCGCTTGGGCACCACAAGCATGACCAGACATATGTCGACCTGCCATGCAGCTCGTTGGCAGGCACACATAAAAGACCCACACCAAAGAACTAAGCGGACCTCTCCTTGCTCCTCATCAGCTGGGATCTCCATACCCACTACACCTTCAGTGCTCTCTGAAAGCTGCTCTGAGAGGACTGAAGGTGTAGAATTAGGTGTGTCACAACCAAGTACTTGCAGTACACCGACGTCCGATTGCAGCAGGCAAATTTCCCTGCCCCAGCTGCTGGACCGTAGAAAGAAGTACACTCCCAGCCATCCACATGCCCAGCGGTTGAATGCTAGCTTGGCTAAATTGCTAGCACTTCAGCTGCTGCCTTTTCAGTTGGTAGACTCGGCCCCCTTCCGTGAGTTTGTTCAATGTGCGGTTCCTCAGTGGCAGGTTCCCAAACGCCACTTTTTCTCACGGAAGGCGATTCCGTCTCTCTACCGGCATGTGGAAGGCAATGTCCATGCCTCGCTGGACAGGGCGGTCAGCGGTAAGGTGCATATTACCGCTGACTCATGGTCCAGCAGGCATGGACAGGGACGGTACCTTTCTTTCACGGCCCATTGGGTCACTCTATTGGCAGCTGGGAGGGATGCAGGACAAGGTGCAGTAGTGTTGGAGGTTGTTCCGCCACCACGCCTCCAAAACGCTACTACTGCTACTGGTTGTGACACACCTCTCTCCTCCACCCCCTCCTCTTCTTCTTCCTCCAGTGCTCTGTCCTTGGAACCAGCAGTGCTCCGTAGGCGTACAAGGGGCTACGCAAGTACGCAGGCAAAAAGATGCCATGCCGTGCTTGCGCTGGTGTGTTTGGGGGACAGGAGCCACACTGGGCCAGAGGTTCTGGCAGCTCTGCAGGGGCAGGCCGAGAGGTGGTTGACGCCACGTCAGCTTAAGCCAGGAATGGTCGTTTCTGACAATGGCACCAACCTCCTCTCCGCCCTGCGACAGGGGCAGCTCACCCATGTGCCCTGCATGGCTCACGTCCTCAACCTGGTGGTGCAGCGGTTCTTGGGCAGGTTCCCAGGCTTACAGGATGTCCTGAGGCAGGCCAGGAAAGTCTGTGTGCATTTCCGCCGATCTTATAATGCCAGTGCTCGGCTGACTGAGCTGCAAAAGGAGCTGAACCTGCCCAAGAACCGCCTAATATGTGACATGCCCACCAGGTGGAACTCAACGTTGGCCATGCTGCAGCGACTGCACACGCAGCAGAGGGCCATCAATGAGTACCTTTGCGACTACGGCACCAGGACAGGGTCAGGGGAGCTTGGTTTTTTTTTTCCCCACGTCAGTGGAGCATGATCAGGGATGCATGCACTGTCCTCTCACCATTTGAGGAGGCCACGAGGATGGTGAGCAGTGACAGTGCATGCATCAGTGACACTGTCCCTCTTGTCCACCTGTTGGAGCATACGCTGCGTGGGATAATGGACAGGGCACTTGAGGCAGAACAGAGGCAGGAAGAGGAGGACTTCCTTGCCTCGCAAGGCCCCCTTTATCCGGACAGTGTTCCTTCTGTCCCACCCATCACACAGGAAGAGGAAGAGGATGAGGAGGAGGAGGATTGTGTGAGCATGGAGGTGGAGCCTGGCACTCGGCATCAGCAGCAGCAGTCTTTTAGGGATGATGTACAGTCCCAACAAACCAGTGGACTTGTACGTGGCTGGGAGGAGGTGGCTGGCGATCATGTCATCCTCAGTGACCCAGAAGACTCCGGACCGAATGCCTCAGCTAACCTACGCTGCATGGCCTCCCTGATCCTGCAAAGCCTGCGGAAGGATCCTCGTGTTCTTCGGATCAAGGAGAGGGACCATTACTGGCTGGCCACTCTCCTTGATCCGCGGTACAAGGGTAAGGTTGCGGACCTTATCTTGCCGTCGCAGAGGGAGCAGAGGATGAGACATCTCAGGGAGGCCTTGCAGAAAGGTCTGTGCAACGCGTTCCCAGAAACTGGGAGGTTACAAACTCCTCGTCCTGGGCGACGAGTTGCTGAGGCTTCGGTCAGTAGCAGAAGGAGCGGTGGGGAAGGTGGACGTCTGACCGATGCGTTCAGACAATTTTTTAGTCCGCAGCCCCAAGGTATGATCGGTTCCAGCAACCATCGCCAGCGTCTGATATACATGGTGCAGGAATACCTTGGGGCAAGGTCAGACTTGGACACCTTTCCCACCGAAAATCCTCTGGCTTACTGGGTCCTGAGGATGGATCACTGGCCAGAGCTTGCACAGTATGCAATTGAGCTACTGGCCTGTCCTGCCTCCAGCGTTCTTTCCGAACGCACATTCAGTGCTGCTGGAGGATTTGTCACCGATCATAGGGTGCGCCTGTCCACCGCCTCGGTTGATCGACTGACCTTCATCAAAATGAATCAGTCTTGGATCACCACCAGCTACCAGGCACCTGAGGCGGATATAACCGAATAATTTATAATGTCACATCCCTTCAAGACTGCCTATGCTGATGCTGAGTGACTGTCCTCTTATGTTCACTGACTATCCTCTTCCTCCTCCTCAATGATCCATGCCACCACACCAGTGCCTAAGGCACAATTTTTCAGCCCCTGTTTAACAGGGGCGTGTACTTACAATTTTTTTAAAAAAAAAATGCTTCGCAACACGTGTGACTGCTGTGCTCCAAGTACAGTATCTGTGAGGGGTTGCAGTGTTGTGGCACCAGTGCCTAAGGCACAATTTTTCAGCCCCTGTTTAACAGGGGCGGGTAATTACAAATCTTGATCTAATAGTTCACAGCAGGGCCCATTCCTGCGCCCACCAAGAGTAACTATGAGAGCTTACAGTCTTGTGGCAACACCGTCCACCACCACCGCCAAAGGCCCAATTTTTCTGCCCTGTTCATCAGGTGCTTGCAATTACAAATCTTGATCTAATAACTCACAGCAGGGCCCATTCCTGCGGCCACCAGTCTTGTGGCTACACCAACATCTAATAGGGCAAATTTCTGCAGAGTATATACGCCAGGCCCCTACTTTCAAACATCCAACTTGCAAACGACTCCTACTTGCAAATGGAAAGAGAAAACAGGAAGTGAGAGGAAATCTACCCCTAGGAAGGGAAATTCTATCCTGTTAGATTTAATTTGGGAAAAAGGTATCTCCTCTCTACTGATACTTTATCACCAATCCTTGTTTCAATTAAAACCCCACTTTTTCCAAAAACATTTGTCATTGGGACGGAAAGTGAGGTGACATGTTCTGAACAGATGTGCAAAGACAGCAAATGTTACAGGGGTGATAACCCCTCCCTATGTTCTCCAAAAAGCTTAAAAATAGATTTTTTTGGGATGGAGCTACACTTCATAATGTACCTGTTCAGATTCTACTTAAGAACAAACCTAAAGCCGCAAGTGGTTTTAAATGGCTTCTTTTTTTCCTTTACAAATGTCATTTTGTGCAAGGACAGTTCTAAACACGGGAAACACATGCCACTTCACAGGCATACTTTAGACACCCCCCCAGGTACCATATTTAAAGGAAAATTTCACTTTTTTTTTTTTCACTTTATGCATCATTAAAATGACTGCTCCCGAAAAAACGTTAGTTTTTAAAAGTTCTTTTTGCATTGATATATGTCCCCTGGGGCAGGACCCGGGTCCCCAAACCTGTTTTATGACATTAACATGCATATTGGCCGTTGTAATTAGCACTTTTGATTTCGAACGTTCGCGTCCATTATAACGTATAGGGTTCGAAAATTCGCGCAAACTTTCGGTCCGTTCGAAGGTTCTGGTGCGAACCGAACTCGGGGGTGTTCGGCTCATCCCTAATCAGGAGTGATCACCTGCACAATGGGGCCTGTATAGTACTGGCCGTGACTGCTCCTGACAGTGAAGACCAATAGTGGCTTTTTTTTTTTTTTTTTGGACTACCAATGTTAACCACCATGTTCTTCCCACTGACAGCCATGCTGGGACTTTCTGGCCCCCAGTTGATGTGAACTGGACCTTTTTGTTCAGGATCCTTTGTCTATACTGTCATTAGTGCAACGGCACTGGAAAGAGATCTGATGAGAGCAAGTGAGTTATTCACCTAATGCAAGCTTTTAAGCAGGTGTAACAACTTTAATAGTATTTTAATGCTCTTCTAATTCAGATGCCGATAATGGCATTCCTTGTAACTTCTGTCTGCATAAGAACCACTTTATTGAAAGCTGTAAAAACGCAGAAAAGCCTTGCTTCAATGGTCTTTATTAAAAAGTACATATACTTATTTTTATTGTAAGGTACAAAATGTAGACTTTGTAACAATATATGGTAGACTTGAATCATGAAATGAGTGGGCCCCAGGCAATGATGAAAAAGTGGGCATGGCTTAAACTGGGAAACATTGGGTGTGGTTTAAGAGTCTGAGATGACTTGTTGCAGAATGTTAAATGGGAGATGTACAGTGCAGAGTGTATGGTGGAGGATAGTGTGTAGGAGAGGATTATGGAGGTGGGTAGTATGTGCAGGAGAGGAGTGCGGAGTGTACAGAATGGTGCCAGTAGAACAATGGAGGTTTTTTTATTTTATACAATGATTTTGGGGGGGGGGGGTAGTGGACAGTGACAGTAGGGCAGTGGAACCTGTCAGCAATTTTTTATTTTTCTCGCACTGCTTTTTTGGGGGGGGGGGGGTTGGGACTGTGGATAGTGCCGGTAGGGCAGGGGGTGGTGTCGGTAGGTTATAGTTACAATTTTAATTTTGGAATCTTTATTGCAATTTTTATCAGCCCTGTTGGTGGGCTTTGGTATCTGAGGTCTAACCCCTGACATCTCCCCTTTGAGACTCAAGGATTGAGGACAGATTCCCCAGTCCCTTGCTCTGCTGCTTCAGTGTTGTAGATGAATGGACAGGAGACGGCGGCTCCTGTCCATTCATAAACTGAAGCAGAGTAATGGGTTACTCTGCTCAGTTATTACAGGTCACTGGAGTGATCATTCACTGTGTCCAATTCACAAAAGTAAGGGGCTGGTAAATGACCTTTACTAGCCCCTTCCTCTGCTCTCCATCCTGACACCCCCCCCCCCCCCACAGCAGCTGGCGGGAGCCTGGAGGACACACATTGGTCTGGAGGAGGACATGGCAGAGATGATGGGGGGGACAGTTGTGAGCACCAATCTCCCTGTATGCCATTTCAGCTGACAGCCATGTGAGAAGCGGCGTCTGGAAAGCCATGCGTAGATTGGGGCTTGCAACTGTGGGGCCCCCCTTTGGGGAGCCTGTGTGCAGTGAACACCCTGCACATATGGATGATATGCCACTGACCTGTAGTAATAAACATCTAGTTAAGGAAAACCACTTGCATGATTTGCTATTAATCATGACTGTAGTGCAATTTATGAACATGACACCATTTCTGAAGATCATGTTGGTTCATTAACCTCCTATTGGCTCTTGTATTCCAGTTATCTCAGACCCCTGGAGATGATGCTCCAATCTTCCTGCCTAGTGACTCAGAATTTGACTGGTTACTGGCCAAGATCTGGGTGCGTAATTCTGATTTACAAGTGCATGAAATTGACACTCACCTTCTCCGCACACATCTCTTATCAGAGGTATTCTCCGTTGCAACCATCAGGCAGCTTCCAATGGCACATCCAGTGTATAAGGTGAGCATTTGTCTGTCCATTTTTTTTTTTTTATATTAAAAAAACAAGACTTTTCAGTACCCGTCTTGGTGGATTGCAGGAACCTCATGGGTAATGCTTAAAGTGGATGGAAACCCAAAAATCTTTCTTTTTTGTCTGGCACAATCGAGTATGGGATTTAAGATCAGCTGTGCCCAGTCTTGCCACAGAGTTAATCCAGCTCTGAGCAATCCTCGTATCCCTTTTTTTTTTTTTTTTCTTTTCTATTACATTGCTTAACACAATTGTATATTTTTCCTAGCTGCTTATGCCGCATTTTCGCTTCACACTGGAAACAAACACACTTCTCAGGAAACAGGTTATTGGACCCAAAGGCTTATTTGATCAAGTAAGAATGTCTTGTGGTGACCACAAAAATATTGTCTACTCCATTGCTTAAGTACTTTTATTTATTTTCTGTTACCTTGCACAAACCCTTGGCAAAATGTGTGCTCTTGGGGGAACCCCTGAAGTATCATTCAGATCTATAGCTCACGGGACATTGGTGTGATCAACGAGCTGTTATAACAATTTTTTGCACTCGCAGTTGAATTTACCACAACTGAGATTTCAAGACAAAGCTAGAGGGTATAAAGTATAGATACTTGTGCCTTAACTGGAGGCCTACTTAATGTCCCAATGGTGGCTATTTGTCTTCTATATCCCCAACACACTACTGCTGTGCTGGGAACCATACACTACTTGTACGCCTCTAATATCTGTTTCTGTCCAGGCTGTTGCGGTGGGAAGTGGAGGGATCCCAGTACTGATGAAGAAAGCCATGGATGGGCTGACCTATAGTAGTCTTTGTCTCCCTGATAACATTGAAAGCAGAGGAATGGAGGCAATTCCTAACTACTTCTACAGGGATGATGGCATGAAGATCTGGCTGGCCATGGAGAGGTAGAGGTCTCCTATTTGCGCTAAAAATGTAAAGGGGGGGGGGGGGGATTACTTTTCTAAACATCCTTCAATCTGATTTTCTGTTCTTTCTAGCTTTGTGTCAGACATTGTAAATTACTACTATAGCAGTGATGAAATGGTTAGCCTAGACCCTGAACTTCAAGCCTGGGTGGCTGAGATCTTCAAGGAAGGATTCCTGGAATATAAGACTTCAGGTATGTTCCCTGACCGGTGTGGGGTTTTTATTTATTTTTTTTCATTTTGTGAAATTCCCTTAAAGTGGTTGTAAACCCTTACAAACCACTTTAAACTACAGGTAAGCCTAGATTAAGGCTTACCTGTAGGTCCAATAAATATCTTCTAAACCTACATGGTTTAGGAGATGTTTAGAAAAGAGAGCGCACTGAGCATGCCGAGATCACGGCTATATGCCGCTCTCGTGCACGGGAGTGATGTCATCGCCACTCCAGCGAATGACAGCGCTGGAGCGGCGAGACCCGGAAGTCACTCCGAGTTTGATGGCGGTGCAGAAGATCGTGGATGAGGGACGCTTCGGGGGCTTCGTTCTCAGGTAAGTCATTCATAATGAGCTAGTATGCTATGCATACTAGCTCATTATGCCTTTTGCCTTGCAGGTTCCGTTTTTTATTTTTTAAATAGGCTTTACTTAGTGTTTTTATATGTTCATTTTAAAAGAGAATCCCATTGGCATGTTATAGCGCTTGCCAGCACTAAGGATCATCTGCAAAAAACATGAACTGCAGAAACCAGACTGCCAGTGCATGTATGCCCTCCCCAGATCTGATGTCACAATTGTAGCTCTGCCCTATACTTGCTCTGGATTATCATTTTTGTATCCTCTGAATTTTGTACTACCCAGTTGATTTAGCAGAATTTTAGAAATATTTTTGTGTGTGTCATTAATTAGCACAGATCTTACACTGATGGACTATTTTATATCCCACAAGGGACATGGTCTGCAGGGACTGGCCAGAATGCTGACAAATGCATGTTGAAAACCTGTATATGGCTTAGTCATGTCCAGGGGCGTTGCTAGGTCTACAAAAGATCTGGGGCTAGAGCCCATAGCAGAAGAGTAAAGGGTATGTAATGTATCTGCTCTGTCATGCGGCCCGCCACACGCGCAGTCCAGATGCAGAGGCCAGGGCATGGTGGTTAGGGACCCCTGCAGAGACTCAGGCTATGGCCCCAGAAGCAACCCCCTGGTTATGCCACTTTCCAAATGTGTTGTGAATGGAATGCTAACTGCAGTTTGTACAAGAGCTTAGATGACAATGCAATGTTTTTTTATGGGGCTTGGCATATGTTTTGGAAATACTGCACTAAGACTGTTTCCTGTGACAGAAATCCCATCTTCCTTGGAGTCCATAGGCTCTCTGATCAAGTACTTGACTATGGTGATTTTTACATGCTCTGCTCAACATGCAGCTGTCAACAGTTGTCAGGTGAGTGACCAAGCCAGTAAATGGCCTGGATTAGCACTACATAAGTCTGCCTTCAGATTTTGCTCTTATGCAGTCATTGCAACATGCTGGGGAACAGTCATATGGGTGTATGGAAGCATCAATGAAGGCCTTGTTGCAAGCCATATTTTATACTTTTGGGGTACAGTGGGGGGGGGGGGCAACTTTTGTGAAGGACATTTTACATTTGGAAGCCAAAATCTGACACCATGCACACATTTAATCACTAGAGGATAAGATCCTGAGACTACATCATATGTTGTCGGGCACATCTATCCTTGGCCTACAAGAATATAGAACAAAATGGGCCATTTATTCCATCACTAGAAATCCAGTGAATAAAGTCTGCATTTATTAGATGACTCCAAAAACAACTGCATTTCGTGGACTTTTTATCCAATAGAAAAGCCATTTTTTCATGCTACTGATTCTACTCACTGCATCTGTTTTTATAGAAGTTTACTTTTTTCCATATGGCCCCTTAACATACAGTTGACTAGGAGGGAGAACTAAAGCCCCTGTCTCCAGATGAAACAAGATAATAAATCAAGTTGTTCCTACGGCAGAGCAACTATAAACTGACCAGGTGGTGGTATACCCTGGTGCATGTAAATGAGAGCAGTAGGCTTTGCCCTTATGTTGTAATTAAAGTGGGGACAATATCCTATATACGGTGGTATCGCCCTCCGATTTTCTGGTGGAATTGGTGGCCAAGATCATGTCCATCTTCCTTTTCATATGACCCTTGGATGTGTCCCGTTTCATAAAACCCAATTTTCAGTTCCAAAATGTAAAAAAAAAAATGCTACCCAATTTATTGAATGCAGCTGGAATTCAAAAAATCCATCTATGGTAGGCAAATGGTTTACTGAGGATGTCCATAATCTGTCTGATGTTGGAAATTAAAATTGTCAAACAGTGACTTTTTTTTATTTTTATTTTACCTCTTTCTGACCTGGGAAGGGTGGACAACATTTAAAACCTCAAACCTATGACTTGCCAATATACCATCTGTGGTACTAATAAAATGATTTACTCCATGCAGACAGCTAATTCTAAAGCCCCATACACACCATTTAGATTTTCTGCAGATTTTTGTCTTTGGCTTTACCAAAACCATATGAGGTAAAACCTTAAGAGTTTCAGTTTGTATGCAATCTGGCAGGCCCTTGCACTACATGGTTTTGTTAAATATGAAGACAAATCTGCAGAAGATCTAAGTGTGTGTGTGTGTGTGTGTGTGTGTGTGTGTGTGGCCTAAAGCCTTGTACACATGGTACAATTGTTGGCGGAAAATTGAACAACAATTGTCAAAAGAAATGTACTAACGGTAAGATTTTAAAACTGTCTGTCAACAGACAATCCCCTGCCAACAATCGAACCGTATGTACGAGGCTTTAGACTAGATTGTTGAACATCCTAATTGCAGTAGAACAGGAATATTTTATGCATTTCTGTATTCTACTTTAATTTTATGGAGTAATATATGCAATGTGCCTTTTTGGTGTCTGATGTTCAAAAGATCTATTTATTTATTTTTATTTTTTACATAACCTGCCACAATTTCTGTATCGACAGAACCAACCTAATTTTTCAACAGGCAGTGCACCACAGCACTTTTGGTATTGGGCCTTTTTGTCTGCTGCTGAGCCTGATTGCCCCTTGTAGTTGAGTAACAAGGAGTGGGTAAACGTGCGTTGTAGATCTGTTGACCCAGCTAATTGAAGCAAGCAGAGAAGCCACTGCTACATGCTGCCCTGCCCAGTGACAAAAATGAGGGTGATGTACAATTAACAAAGGTGAAGATTTAGAAGGTACTGAATGTGGCACCTGTGACATGGCCACTATTGTTGCAGTAAATGGGGAAGCTGCTTCTTTGGTAACTGATCAGGTTCTGGCTGATCATTCATTTGTGTGTATTTAGGTCAAATGGGAGTAAATTGTGGTAAATGGGAGGAATGAAGAGCCCATAGGCTCTGTGCCTGCAGGATCTTGAGTAGAAAGTCTGGCTCTCTTCCCTATATACGACCCAGATATGACAAAGCTTATGCAAAATCTCTAAATTCAGTCCTAAATCAGGCTTGCATGTGGCAGCTTTTGTACTGATTTGGCTTCACTTACAGTATGAAGTTACCTTGAAGTCTGATAATGGTTCCCTTGTCACTGGATTGCCTACACCCTTCACAGGCCTGAAACTTACCAGCTGGGTCACTGGGCAGACTTTAGAGAACTTGTTCCTCTAAATATAAATGGAATTTCACTTCACCCTGTTAAGTAGGCCCAGTATGATGTCAGTCAAAAATGGCTTGAATCCTAATGGCTCCAGGCTGGTGTGATGGGCAGTTAGCATTTTGTGTATAGGACTAATGAGGCTTTTTTTTTTTCTCAACATTTAGAGAATACACTTTAAAGTAGAGCTATAGGCAAAACTTAGTTTGATTAGAGTAAGGGAGGGTTATAACCCTGTAAGGTCTTCCTTCTATTTTCTACCTTCTTCCTGTCCCATAGCGAAACCAGAAGTGAGAATTCCATGGGGACCTCAATGTCACCAGAACTAGTATCCCATTTGGAATATTTTCCCTCTTTTCTGGGGGCAACTGAAAAGTGTGTGTGTGTGTGTGTGTGTGTGTGTGTGTCGGACCAATGGAGGGTGAATCTCCTTAACATGGGCACAGACGGCAATAAAAACTGACAAGCATCCTAATTTCTCTCCACACTATCCAAAACTAAAGTTCTGTGTTTTTTTTGTTTTAATTGAGCAGTAACTAGATAGTGTGCACCCCTACTGATCAATTGAATGATAGTTAACATCACCTGAGCAGTTTCGGCATGGCACAAACTAGACCTCACATGGGCTCTGGTAGCCTCAGAGCTGGAAAGCTGCTCCTATTGAGCACAATGGGTTTTAGGGGAAAACTGCCTCATACCTTCTAACTTTTTGAGATGGGAACGAAGGACCCCTATTTACAAAAGTATGTATGGAAACACCCTTCCATACTTCAAAGGAGAATTGTGCAAACTGTTAAACCCACAAGTGTTTTTTTTTATTTATTTCATTACTATTCCTTCATACTGGCTTTTGCAATTTACAAATGCAGCAATTTAGAATTTGGGTGACAGGTCTTAATTGAAAGTGCATTTGATATACAACTATATAAAGCAAACCAAAATGAGGGATGGGGGGGGGGGGGGGGGGGGGGCAGTCCCTTGAAATCGGGGACAGTAGGGAGCTATGATTACTATATACAGCCATGCCTGCTAAGAGTTCCACATTTTTAGTTTATTTAAAACGCATTAAACATTTTTTTTTTTTTCAAAACTAAAACTCCTTAATTTGCAGTCTAAAGCAAAGCATCAACCTATACATTGTGTATAGATTATGGCCTTTTTTTAAGGTATGGCTTGCACAATATTTCTAATCATACGTTTTCTGGATATGTCTCCCATGTAGTTTGACTTCTATTCTTGGATGCCCAATGGACCCACCTCCATGAAGAGTCCACCACCCACTGCTAAAGGAGTCACTACAATGCAGGATATTCTAAAAGCATTGCCAGATGTGAACACTACAGCTACAGGCATTTCTACAGCGTGGCTCCTCAGCAAGGAGCCCCAGGATAGGGTGAGTGCCAGGGACTGACTAGGAGCAATGTACAAATGCGCTGCGTATGAAATGTTTAGTGTAAAGTGGTGTCATAGAACCTTCTATAAATGCATATATGGTAATTTGTGTGAAAGCTCTCATTTTGTTAGTGTAACAAAATGCTGCCCCAAAGAAAAACGTGGTAATTTCATCACAATAATGGACAGGGGATACAATTCCTTGAATTCCAAAGTGTTTAAGTAAACAAAAATAAAACCTTGTTGGAAAGTCTGGTGTGATTAACTCAGTGACTGCAGATATAGTATTAAACGTGCCTGCCCATGTATATATCCACCACCTTCATCTATCCACCACCTTCAGATAAAGTGCAAACTCATCAGAAGTAATGGCAGCTGTGACAGCAGCATGTGAACCTTATCCCAAACATGGAGATCCCTCAGGATTCATAGCATCTTCAGGTGGGCTCTCGCTGGGCCTCTCTCCTTGCACACACCACACCGGAAACTACTCCTTCCCTAGCAACCCCCTGCAAAGGTGGAACTGGGTCAAATTGCAGGGGGCTGCTAGGCAACCAGGAGGGGTTTTTCGGTATGGTGTGAGCCCACCTGAAGGTACAATTGGTGATGCTCTTCTGCTATGACTCCTGAGTTATCTCCATGTTTTGGTATAAGGTGCACATGCTGCTGTTGGCTGAGTTCTCACTTTATCTGAAAGTGGTGGATATATACTTGGACATGTTTTAATACTATCTGCAGTTGCTGGATTAATCATACCAGACTCTTCCCATCTGCTCGCTGGTAGTTTTTAGTTGCACATTCTTCAGCCAGAAGGCAAATCCATTCTGTACGGACTACATGTCCCAAAAAGCTTTGCTGTCTTGTCACTGATTAACCACTTCAACACCAGGTGCTTGTACACCTTCTTACCCAAGCCAATTTTCATCTTTCATCGCTGTTGCAATCTGAATGACAATTGCACGGTCATGCTACACTGTACCCAAACAAATTTTATAATTTTATTCCCACAAATAGAGCTTTTTTTTATTTTTTCTTCACTGACTGGCACAAATGAGGTGGCACTAATGGGTGGCACTCGTCACTGATGGGTGGCATTGCTGGGCATCACTTGTCTGATCTGCTGCATAATGTTGCCAGTCAGTGCATTTGTGGGCACTGGCATATTTTTGTGGCTGGCCATCCACATGTTGGGGGGGGGGGGGGCTTCCCTGGTGGTTCAGTGTGGGCACCCGAGGGGAGGGCTGCGCTGATAAACAATCAGCGCAGACCCCCCCTCCCCCTGTCAGCTGCCAATCGGCTCTCCTCTACTCATTCAGATATCTGCTTTTTCAGCCGGCAATTCCCTACACCAGAAGAACAATGGCGGCTGTGCCGCAGCTTGATCGTTCTTACGGGGGGCACTCGCATGCAGAAGAGACTGCATACGAAGTCCCGCCCACATATGAAAACTGTGTTCAAATCACACATGTGAGGTATTGCTACGAACGTTGGAGGGAGAGCAATAATTCTAGACCCCCCCCCTCTGTAACTCAAAACATGTAACCAGTAAAATTTTAAAGCGTCCCGTATGGGGATTTTTTTTTTTTTTTTTTTTTAAGTACCGAAGTTTGGAGCCATTCCACGAGCGTGTGCAATTTTGAAGCGTGACATATATTTGGCATCTATTTACTTGGAGTAACTTTATCTTTCATGTTATGCAAAAAAAATTGGGCTAACTTTACTTTATTTTTTTGCCCAAGCAGGTATTGCTGGTGGGAACCGATTGGAATAATGTGTGGTCATCCGAAGGGGGGCTGTGCTGATAAACAGCGCAGACCCCCCTGTCAGAGGAGCAGCCGATCGGCTCTCCTCACGCGAGTGAGGAAAAGCCCATAAATGGCTCTTTCTATTTTACATCGTGATTGGACACAGCTGATCATGTGGTAAAGAGTCTGTCCGACTCTTTACCTAGATCGGATCTGCGGTGTGTCACGCCGCGACAACGGTCACCGTGATGCGCGTGCCCCCCCCCCCCCCCCCCCCCCGGGGTGCACAGCGGCTTGTTATCCCGATGACATCCAGTTATTATATCTCAACCACTTTGCCAACATTTTGCTATATGGTGGGCGGCAAGTAGTTGAGAAGGTAACAGGTCAGCGTCACTCAACACTAGAGGGGAAACGGCTCCGCCGGCAACAATGCCAGTGTCCTGATTGCAGGAATAAGTAGATATCCAGCTCCTGGCTACATTTTGTTTTGTCCACTTATACACTTTGGACTTCAAGGAATTTTATCAGCTGTCTATGTAATTGCCACTTATTGTTGGTGCTGCACTTTATTACACTATTTTTGTTTCAAGGTTTGCTATGCTAGCTGCCTCACTTTATCTTTGAGCAAAGCGCAGATTTGGTCACTTAGCTATACTATAACGTTATATAAAATAAGTCACATTCACCTGCACTTGTCATGTAATGTTGCAGTTTTGCAGCTTATTAAAGTATAACTATAGGCAAAACATTTCTTAACTTTTTTTTTTTAAACCCTGCCAGATTTTTTTTTTTTTTTCGTTGTCTCCCATTGTGGAGATTTCCCTTCACTTCCTGTCCGTAGCCAATCGGGAAGTGAGAGGGAATTCCTTAGGGACCCCCAGGTCACAAGAACTAGTTACCCCATTGGAAGATTTCACTTCTAACTTTTCTGGGGACAACCCACAATTTGGGATTTTTTTTTTTTTTTTTTTTTTAATTATAGGACTGTCAGCACCCCCTAATCGATCCATCCAGCGTTTCTGGATGCATGTGCCAGCATCCTTACTAATGGAAGTGAAGCCTTGCGGCTTTTCAGCCTGTTTCCTACTGTGCATGAAGGAGTCGCGCTGTTCTTTCTAAATGGTCTTGCTGTCTTCCCAAAAGGCAGCAGAGTCAGAGGGGCCCGACACTGCGTAGATCGCTGTACACAATTGCAGAGATCTTATGTGGGAGCGGATACCTGGTTTTAACAGGTATCCACTCAAACCCCCCCCCCCCCCCCTGACAGGTGCTAAAGGTGGGTAGGAAGAAAAAAGCAGAGCTTCTACTTTAATAAGAGCACACAAAGCAGAAGTGTTCTAATCCCTCTCCACTCTATCCAAAATGAAAAAAGGCTTACTTTAACTGTCAAATGCTACTGATGTAAAATTTTAACATTACAGAATAAGTAATTGAATGTGACTGAACTACTAGCAAAATGGTGATTCAATGCTGAACATGTGTATACGGTATTTTTATTGCTAACCTCAGGAAGTTCTTTACAGAAGCGTCTAGGAGACTACACTAATGTACGTTTTACAGAGAAGACCCCACAGCATTTAATTAAGGAATTCCAGGATAAACTGGCTAAAATCTCCAAATCCATCCAAGATAGGAACAAGACCGCGCGTCTACCCTATCCCTACCTGGACCCAACTTGTATAGAAAACAGTGTTTCAGTCTAACATGGATACTGGTGGATCTGACTGTTTCTTCTCAATCCACCCTTGGTGGGATTAGCATCTTCTCATAATCCTGCAAAACATTCTGCTGTAGTGACATCTTGTAGCTGAAAGATTAACCTGTATGAGCAATAAAAGATTTCAGTGCATGTCTTGTCTGGAGTGATTTGTCCTACCTTTCCGAAGGGGGTTTCAGGAGTACACATGAGGAGTAATTTGTAATATTCATGCAACTATTGAACAGTCTAAAAGGGTTATAAAGGTAGTTTTTTTTTATTTATTTTTTTCCTTAATGCATGCTCTACATCAAAGTAAATCTTATGCAAGAAGACCCCCCCCCCCCCCTTTAAGCCCAGTCTCAATCCAGTGAGGTGCACAAGAGCAACTCTTGATTCACTCCTCATTGGCACAGACACAGCAGTGGGAGCCAGTAGTCAATCACAGCCAATGAGGAAGGGGCAAGGGATGGACGCACAGCAGGGCTAGGGAGTGAGCATGCACAAGTGTCTCATAGCAAGTGGCTTGCTATAGGGACACTTGGCAGGGTGGAGGACCCAGGAGTGCTGGTGGAGGAATGGAGAAGAGGAGAATCTGGGCTGCTCTGTGCAAAACCACTGTATAGAGCAGGTAAGTATAACTTGTTTGAATAAAGAAGCATTTAAAATCCTTTTAAGAGCTTGTGCCAACAAGGATGAGCTGATTGAGCTTGAACACAAATTCAGACCAAACATTTGCAGTTTTCACAAACCTTTTTAAGGGTGGTCTGGTATGTATTTTGGGTGGGTTTGGATTTGCTATGTCAGTGTTTCTGTAGTGGGTTGCATACATCCTACTACAGATGTGGCACTTCACAGGCAGGTTTGGGACACTCCAAGCAGGTTAACACCTTCCTGCTGACTATGCATATATGACCTCACCAGACTGGGCTTTTTTCTGTGGTGCCGCATATATGCGTACCTCTGTGCTGGGATTGTGCCAGACAGCTCACTCCAGCACACAGACCAGGCTTACAGAGCCCTAGTCTCAACTATCAGGGGGACTCCTGATTCCAGGTCACCTGATTGCTGTGATAGTAGTATAAAAGTGGCTATCTCAATGATCAGTCGCTGTGAGCCCACCCCTGTTTACTTCCTCTTTAATGGAGAGTTTCTTCCTCTCCTTGCAAGAGCTGAAGATGTAAAAGTGTGTTTAAAAAAAAAAAAAAAAAAATGTATGTAGCATAGTCCCAGGCCTCCTTTATGACTAATAGTTCTTTAAAACAATTCCGTATTACCAGAGTGGTACTGTGGATACGACGTGTAAATAAATGCAACGTCCCAATAATTAGTCCTTGAAAGAATTTTTTGGAATAATGGATTTTGTAGGCATAACACAACAAAATATAAAATAAAATTTACCAATTTATTACAAGATTAAAATACAAAAACTTGCATACTTTAACAAAATGCCTATGAGCATAATAACCATACGATCAACAAAGTCAAGTTGCATAATGAATAGATCGGATAACCGAATACTGCACTTATATCAAAGATAACAATTATCAAGCAGACAGTGCATTGTATATGGCTCAGCTTGCTGTACATGTTGCACGTTCATAGGGAGCTTTGGTGTATTTACAAATATAGATGGTGGGTTCTTTGTCCTATTAGGGTAATCTATTGCTAGACACACTGGGATGGCTGATGTAAACGGAAATATTTTAAAAGTGCACAGCTATAAATTGGGTCACTCTGAGAAACTACCAAAATGGAAAAGCCAGTAATCCAGAGGGGAATAAATATTCCTTAGGGACTGGCGTGCCTCACACTCCCTGCTCAAAAGACAGCGCCGCGATGGGTAAAGGCTGCTCTTTATGCCTAATAGTTAACCTTGCGTTGGGGAGAGCTGACATCCTGTGTAGAGTGGGTTACCAGGCATGGTGGGTGTAATGCAAGATGAACAAGTGGGCGCCAGACACTTTTCCCACAGAACTGTGGGAGAGAGGGTTGGGGCCAGGACACTCTTGGGTAGATGCAAAGATAATTAGCAGACTCAGGCTTCTATAGGTAGCCTCCAGCTGGACACCACTTCTGTATCCATAGCTCCCAACTGTCCCTGATTTGGAACAAAGTCCCTCTGTCCCTCTTTCCTCCTCAATTGTCCCTAATTTTGGTCTGATCTATATAGTTGTGTGTGTATATAAAGCGCATTCTTTCAAAGTGTTCAAGTGCAATTTCCAATTTCTAAATTTCAATAGCCAGTATAAAAGTAAAAAATAACTGGCTTTTGAGATTTACAACACTTGTGGTTTTAACCAATTGCCCTCTGGAAGATTTACCCCCCTTAATGACCAGGTCTTTTTTTTTTTTTTTTTTTTGCGATGAAGCACTGCGTTATTTTAACTAACATTTGCGCTGTACACAAATACAATGAATTTTATTTTTTTAAAACTAGTAATGACGGTGATCAGCCACTTATAGGGGGTGCTTATATTGCGGAGGACAAATCGGGCACTGACACTTTTTCGGGACCAGTGACACGAATACAGTGATCAGTGCTAAAAATATGCACTCACTGGCTGGGAAGGGGTTATAGGGGGCAATCAAAGGGTTAAATGTGTTCCTAGCCAGTGCTTACTCGCTGTGTAGGAGGTGCTTTTACTAAGAAGGCATAGATCCGTGTCTCTGCTTTGCAGATAAAAGGATCTATGTCTTCCCTACTAACAGAACAGCGATCTGCCTTGTTTACAAAGGCAGATTGCCATTCTGCCTGTGAACGGTGGATGCCGGCAGACATGGAGTCTCTGCAGTGGCTCCCGCTGTGTGTGATCAGTGGGAGAAAACCGCCAGCGTTCACATGCGGGCCCCAAACCCGGATGCGCACCCCAGACCCACAAGTGTCAGATCGTGTACCAGGTTAGTGATCTGGTACAGCTGTGCCACTTTTCCGCCGTATATCTGTTGAACAGTCGGCAAGTGATAAAATAAAAAATTTAATTTTAAACAGTTCTTCTAAGAGGGTGTGTCCTATGCCTACTATTCCAATCTCAAAAAATTGTGAGGTATGCTGTATCAATAGGACCGCTGTCTCCTATGGCAACAATCTTGTAGCCGTTACTAACAGTATTCAACTAGTTGCAATACAAACAGGTCTCAGTTTACCCCATACTCACTCTGGGTCTTCACTCAATGAGCGCCCAGTCTCTCCCTAGACTTAAGATCCACTAGATCCTTTGTCAGAAACCATGAATCAGACTGAGACAGAAGTAGTTAAATTTTACTTGTTTAATAATAAAACAAGTAAACGTAGTCAAAACATAGCTAGAGAACCAGAACAGATAGTCAGACAAGCCAAAATGTCAGGGAGCCAGAGATTGGCGTAGAACAGCAAGCAGGATCTGGAGCCAGAAGAAATTTCAGCCGAGCAAGTCTTTAACAGGAACACAGGAGAGCGTCTCTAGAGATGTGACCAAGGTGAAGGCAGAGATCATCTGGGCTGGACGGCTTAAGTAGGCAGGACTGATGAGCAGGATATCATTAACAGGTGAGTCACTGGAGAGATGGTAGCTGGCAATTAGCTGACAGCTGAGCAGCCAGCTCAGAAGGAAGGCCTGAGCCCAGCCCTGACACCTCCTCAAGTGTCACCCCAACTGTCCTGCTGGGTCCCTAGCTTGGCACTCACAGAGCCTCCTCAAGCTTCACCCCCGCTGACACGTTGGGTTCCTGGCTTGGCACTCGCTGATGCTCCACAAGCGTCACCTCTGCTGTTCAGCTGGGTCCCTGACTCGGCACTTGCTGAAGTTTTCCCACTTCTTCCCCGGCTGGCGATAGGTCTGCTCTGGTACTGGCCTCACTGTAGTCTCCATTAAGAAGGTGGATGGTCCCTTAATGGTGACCGCTTCTCCTCTACCTCTGACCACAGCTGGTTTCCCAGCCGGTGGGACTGTTACTTCTGGTTGGACTACAAGCCTGCAGTCCCAACCCTACGCTGCTTCTCCTACTTCTGGATAGGCCCTCAGACAGCCTAGCAGCCAGATGTCCCCGGGATAGGCCTTAGGTTTCTGGCCTAGACAGCTGTCCAGGTGGCACAGAACCCTGATCACCTGACTCCACCCAAATAGATTCTCCCAGCAGGCTAAGGGACTCAATAAAATCCCTGCCCGTTGGCAGAAACACCCCATTAATTCCTAATCTGTCCTTGCAATGCCCTTGTCTTATCTAATGTCACTACAATGCCACCTAGTGACAGAAGGGCACTATTTCCAGAATTAGGGGAAAATCAATTGATCTCTTAACAATTGGCCAGGGTAACTATCGCCTGGCAACTAAATTTGATAGCAACCCTGCCTAAACATCAGGGTGCCACATCTAATAAGAAAAAAATAGATTGATCTACAGTAGGTCAGTGCCTGGGATGGGGGCTGTATATTTTTGGCAGGATTTACATTTTTTTTTTAATCCACTTAAAGAACGCACATATTGCGGCAGGATGGCTCTATTGTGCGAAATGACATACCTGTTGGTCGTTTCGTGTAATAGATAGAGGGGGCTCAGCGCAGGAGCCGATGCGTGTGCCCGGCGGCCTCTATGTCCGCCGGCCACACGTTATCGCTCCTCAGAGGAAACAAGGCGGATCCCTGTTCTGACAGGGCAGGAGAGAGATCACCTATTCCTAGTGGTCAGGAACAGCGATCTTTCCCTACTCCCAGTTAGTCTGTCCCACTGACAGAAAGCACCTCCCCTAGGGAACATTTAACCTTATGTTAACCCCTTCCCTGCCATTGCCATTTATACAGTGATCCAGTGAATTTTTATAAAACAAAGGGTGAAAAACAATCACAGTAGTGCAAAACAATTAAAAATTATTCAAAAGTGTCCATATTAGAATCAAAAATTGTCCATTACAAATAAATTAATTCAAATATCCAAAAAATATATTGTGAAAATAGTGCAACTCTTCATAAAGTGAAAAAATTTCAACACCGAAGATCCTTCACCAAACTGCACAAGTGCCAATCCCTATAGAATAAGGCTCACCAGATTGTAGATATCAATCTCATGTGTGATTAAATCACTTTAAGCTTTGTGTAAATGATCAACCCAATCTCCACTCTGATCTCCTCAGACTTAAATGGGTGACAGCTCTCTCCACATGTAGAGGTAAAATCAACACAAAGCACCCAAGAGGTTTTTACACTATTGGAGAACAATTTTAATGAAAAAGTAATGCGCTTGCATCACAAAAACAAATCGCCTTTGGTATGTGTTGCATGCTAGGGTGCGTATGTGCTGCATCTCCAACCCCTCCTCTTTTGCACTCAGATAACACTCTCAGCGTCAAGATTCAGTTGATTGACGCCACCCAGAATTCCAACTTGTTTGGACCTTTTACCATACCAGGCCTCCATTCATGACACACCAGCTCGGAGACAACCCACACCAGCTCGGAGACAACCCACACCCGCAGTACACCATTATCATATTCCAGATAACCTTAGTAACTGGAATACACCAGAGGGGCACATACCACTGATGAGCCCCCCACACTTCCATCTCAACCGTATTTTCTTCCACCGTCAAAAGACCAACCACTGCCTCACGATCAACTACCATGACGTCCTCTGCTCATATTGCACCTGCAAAGAGATAAAGCAAACCAACCAAGCTAAAACAAAACACAGGGAGGGAGGGTGGGTGGACAACTGCCTGCTTGTCACCTGTCCCTTCTCTGCTGCCCAGGAGATCCCACCTATCCCTTAAATCACTGCCACAAACCCCTCCTCATCCTATTGCTCCAACCAATCCACCTCTCCCCCATTCTCCACCTACAATCCTCAACCCTATAGTTGCTTCCCCTTCTCACCCTGTCATGCTGGCCCAGCACTGTCTTTCATTTTATTTTCTCTTGCTCCGGGCCTTATTTTTGTCACACTGGCTAGTGAATTATAGAAACCTAAATATTTGTGAAGGTCTACTGCGTACAAAGTTTAATTGAAGTGCAATTGAGTTCATTGAAGCGTGCATTAAATGATTAGCTCACTTGTAATTCACATGCATGCTAATAGTGGTGTAGCACGTGCCAAACTCATGTTCTCGTCTAGCACTTTTACTTGAATTTGGCTCATGCTGGGCCACTTTTAGAATACTTGGTAGACACTTTCTCTGTATGCCAAGAATTGCTCCTAATTGGTTCCACTTTTACGTTCAATGCAACACAATGTGGTGCATTATAGAACTGCCTAAATTTGATGCACAAGTCGCTGTCAGAACAAAGTGTACAAATGTTTTATAAATTTGGCACAATACATTAATGAGTGGCATGGAGGTGCTCAGCTATGAGGAAAGGTTAGAGGAACTGAATTTATTCTCTTGAGAAGAGGAGATTAAGGGGGGATATGATCTACATAGTGAACTTGGTGTTGAGTTATTCACTTTAACCACATGCCGACCGCGCTATAGTCGAAAGACGGCCACAGCGCGGTCGGCCTGTTCTAAGTGGACGTCCTACGGACGTCCTCCCAGAAACATGCTCCCGCGCGCCCCCTGGGGCGCGCACTCGGGAACATCTGTGACCGCCGGGTCCCGAGGACCCGGCACATCACGGATCACGGTAAACAGCCGCTGATAGCGGCCGTTTACCACGTGATCGCTCCGTCAAATGACGGAGCGATCACATGTACACAAACCGGCGTCACGTCATGACGCCGGTTCCTCCCTCCCCTCTCTGTACCGATCGGTACAGAGAGGGGAGAAGCGGAGAGGGGGAGAGACGGGACCAGCGCTGTGGGCTGGATGTGTAGTGCCCACAGCGCTGGCCAATACAATGCCACCGCTGTGCAATACTCTGCCACCACTGTGCAATGCTCTGCAATCACTGTGCAATGCTCTGCCACCACTGTGCAATGCTCTGCCACCACTGTGCAATGCTCTGCCACCACTGCAATGCTCTGCCACCACTGTGCAATGCTCTGCCACCACTGTGCAATGCTCTGCCACCACTGTGCAACGCTCTGCAACCACTGTGCAACGCTCTGCAACCACTGTGCAATGCTCTGCCACCACTGTGCAATGCTCTGCCACCACTGTGCAATGCTCTGCCACCACTGCAATGCTCTGCCACCACTGTGCAATGCTCTGCCACCACTGTGCAATGCTCTGCCACCACTGTGCAATACTCTGCCACCACTGTGCAATGCTCTGCCACCACTGTGCAACGCTCTGCAACCACTGTGCAACGCTCTGCAACCACTGTGCAATGCTCTGCCACCACTGTGCAATACTCTGCCACCACTGTGCAACACTGTAATACTCTGCCAATACTCACCAATACTCTGCCAATACTCGCCAATACTCTGCCAATACTCGCCAATACTCTGCCAATACTCGCCAATACTCGCCAATACTCTGCCAATACTCTGCCAATACTCTGCAATAATTTTTAATAGAAACAAAGAATTTTTATTTTTTTTTTACCGAATTTTCTGTATTTTTTGATTTATAGCGCAAAAAATAAAAAACCCAGCGGTGATTAAATACCACCAAAAGAAAGCTCTATTTGTGTGAAAAAAAGGACACAAAATTCATTTGGGTACAGTGTTGCATGACGGAGTAATTGTCATTCAAAGTGTGAGAGCACCGAAAGCTGAAAATTGGTCTGGTTAGGAAGGGGGTTTAACTGCCCAGTGGGTATGTGGTTAAGGTCATCAGGACAAGGGGGCACTCTTTACATCTGGAGGAAAAGAGATCTCCAAATACAGAAAGGCTTCTTCACAGTAAGAGCTGTGAATGTGGAATATACTCCCTCAAGCGCTAGTTCTGGCCAGCTCAGTAGATTGCTTTAAAAAAGGCCTAGAGTCTTTCCTAAAAGTACATAATATAACTGGATACTAACATTTTATAGGTAAAGTTGATCCAGGGAATATCCGATTGCCTTTCAGGTGATCAGGAAGGAATTTTTCCCCTGCTGGAGCAAATTGGGTCATGCTTTGCTGGGGTTTTTTTCCTTCCTCAATCAGCTGTGGGTATAGGATTGTGTGTGTTTACCCCCTCCCCCCCCATTCTTTGAACTAGATGGATGTGTGTGTTTTTTTTTTTTTTCTCTTTCAACCTGGCTAACTATAACTATGAGAGGGTTTAATGCCAGACAAGTGGCGCAGAAGCTTAATTGACCCCCCCCCCCCCCAATGTGTTTTTCTTTAATCACTCCAGCCCTGGAAGAATTTACCCCCATCATGACCAGAGCACTTTTTGCGATTTGGCACTGAGTCACTTTAACTGACAATTGCGCGGTCGTGCGACGTGGCTCCCAAACAAAATTGACGTCCCTTTTTCCCCACAAATAGAGTTTTCTTTTTGTGGTATTTGATCACCTCTGCGTTTTTTATTTTTTGCGCTATAAACAAAAAAAATAGCGACAATTTTGAAAAAAACACATAATTTTTTACCTTTTTGCTATAATAAATATCCCCCAAAAATATATAAAAAAAAAGTTTTTTCCTCAGTTTAGGCCGATACGTATTCTATATATTTTTGGTAAAAAAAATCACAATACGCGTTTATTGATTGGTTTGCGCAAAAGTTATAGTGTCTACAAAATAGGGGATAGTTTAATGGCATTTTTATTGATAATTTTTTTTTTTTACTAGTAATGGCGGCGATCAGTGATTTTTATCGTGACTGCGACATTATGGCAGACACATGGAACAATTTTGACACATTTTTGGGACTATTGGCATTAATACAGCGATCATTGCTAAAAAATTGCATTGATCACTGTAAAAATGTCACTGGCAGTGAATGGGGTTAACCACTAGGGGGCGCTGTAGGGGTTAAGTGTGTCCTAGGGAGTGATTCTAACTGTGGGGGGGGGGGAGGGAGAGGCTGTGTCTGACACATCACTGATCTTGGCTCCCGATAACAGGGAGCGTGGTCAGTGTCATTAGGCAGAATTGGGAGATGCTTGTTCACATTAGCATCTCCCCGTTCTTCCTCACCATGAGGCGATCGCGGGTATCCCCACTTACATCGAGTCCGCGGCACCCGCGATCAGGGTCACGGAGCCCCCAACGTACAGATATGTTAATCTTCCTGTACGTGCCCTTCTGCCGCAATGTATCTGCGTGAGGCAGTCGGGAAGCGGTTAAGCACAGCAGTATAAAATGGCTTAGTAGATTTTAGGCCAGACACCGTTATGATTTTTCTCTGTCCTTAAAGGGTGAAGTTGAATAAATCGGCTTTTTATGCCTTTGCATTGCAATAGAATCCGGGAATGCTGAAGGGGAGCTTGACTGTGGCCAGTGGAGGTAGAAAATACCAGATGTCTCAGGCTTGGTAGTGGGAGTAAAAAAAAATCGCATAGTGCCTGTGCTCAGTAGGAGGAATGGTGCCCCATCATTGGTGTCTGCGGGAGGAATAGTGTCCCATCAGTATCGGTTGGATAAGGTGACCAGATTTTTTTAATTAATTTTTTCTTTTTTACTAGTAATGGCGGCAATCAGCGACTTATAGCGATGTTGTGGTGGACAAATTTGACACTGCCACTTTTGACACTTTGTGGGAACCAGTGACACTAAAACGGTGATCACTGCTAAAAAACACTGTTACTGTACTAATGACACTGGCTGGGAAGGGGTTAACATCTAGGGCAATCAAAGAGTAAAAGGATCACTAAAGATACATTTTTTATTTTTAAAAAAAATAACAAACATGTTATACTTGCCTCCACTGTGCAGCTCGTTTTGCACAGAGTGGCCCCGAACCTGGTCTTCTGGGGTCCCTCGGCGGCTGTATCGGCTCCCCCCTGCAAGAACTCAACACCTTGATGCGAGCTCCCTCGCATGGTGTGGAGTGCTTGCAGGTGCGCTGCCGTGATACAGCCGCCCCCTTATCACTCGGCCCAGCACCCTGGCGCACCGCGTCATTGGATGTGATTGACAGCAGCGCTAGCCAATGGCTGCTTTGCTTTCAATCCATCCACTGTAACCAATCAACGGCCAGGCTGAGCGGCGAAGAGGATGTCAGGGGCGAGCGCGGGACTTTCGAGGGGTCAGGTAAGTAAAATGGGGGGGGGCTGGTATTGTCGGATGTTTTACCTTTACAACCCCTTTAAATGTGTGCCTAACAAGTGTTTTCTCACTGTGGAGGAGGTGCTTTTACTAAGGGAAGGCATAGATCCCTAACCCTGCTTTGCAGGAACACAGGATCAATGTCTTCCCTACTGACAGAACGAGATCTGCCCTGTTTACATAGGCGGACTGCCGTTCTGCCTGTGTATAGAACGATCAGTGGGTACTGGCAGGACCCGCAGACTGTTGTTAAAAAAATTTAACAACTTCTGCACTGACTGTCTTTCCTGGGCCCCTGTTCAAATCCAATCTGGGGACAGACTTGGTCCGGGGACAGTGTCCTCAGCAGTGTTGGTCATCTTACTTTAAAAAAGTAATTAGTTAAGTTACAAATTACTTCTCCCAAAAAGTAAATGCGTTAGTAACTCAGTTACTAACTACATGGAAAAGTAATTAGTTACACAGCAAAGTAACTGTGACTTTTTTTTTAATATTCTATATGTGTAACTAAGGGGCGGGTCTAGTATTACTGTAAGCAAGGGGCACATTTATTATTATTGTTATATATCATGCAACCAAGGGGCTGCTCTATTATTACTCTAACCAAGGGGCAGATCTGTTATAGCGTGTAAGCAAGGGGCAGGTCTATTATTATTATATCGTTTAAGGGGCGGGTCTATTATTATTATATTGTGTAAGGGGCAGATGGCTACAGAAGAGGGCAAATGTAAAATGAATGGGCAGAGCTCGATATATAACAATAATAATAAATGCGCCCCTTGGTTACAGTAATACTAGACCCACCCCTTAGTTACACGATAGACGCCCCTTGCAGAGTAGCACGAGCATCCGGAGCGTGCGACATCGCCTCGTACAATTACACGTTAACTGCGCCTGCGCGGTGTAGAGTTCACTCAGAGCTGTTTAGGATTGGCAATTTTCGTAAGCTCCGCTGTCCTTCGTACTGCGCAAGCACTGCGCCTGCGCAGTACAGGGGTACTTATCCGGCGGGGGAACTTTTTCGGCAGGACACCGGAATTAAACTCCTGCCATCTAGTGGCGGTAGATGTAATTGCGGTAACGCCGCCCAAGTAATGGGAACTGCATTACCATGAGGGGAAAAGTAATCAGTTAGATTACTCGTTACCCTCTAAAGCAGGGGTCTTCAAACTACGGCCCTCCAGTTGTTCAGGAACTACAATTCCCATCATGCCCAGTCATGTCTGTGAATGTCAGAGTTTTGCAATGCCTCATGGGATGTGTAGTTCTGCAACAGCTGGAGGGCCGTAGTTTGAGGATCCCTGCTCTAAAGTAACTCTGTTAAGTAACTCTGTTTATTTTAACTCAGTTACTTACATCACTGGTCCTCAGTCTGGGGATGTCTGTTCACCTTACAGTAGGAGGAATTGTGCCCCCACTGTTGGTCAGTAGAAGGAATTGTGCCCCAAGCAAGCAAAGGACTGCAGTATGGAGACCACTGGGTGAGATAGATGGCGTTCTATGTATCTATCCATTAACCAGATACAATCCATAATGAAATATTGCTGTAGTACGTAATTAGCAATACAGATTGATTTCAGTGAAAGTTCACAAAAGGGGAACTTTTGTTCAAAAACCTTAGTTCACCTTTACAACAGAATGAGTGTTTTGTCTTGTTACCCGCACATACACAGTATGGTGTCACTTCCTCCGCCACACAACACTGAGCTCAGCCACTGCTATGGTGAACTGCACATGTGCAGGCTCTGAACAAACCCCATCATTCATTCCTGTGAAGTTGGGGGTGCACACTCAACATACGGCGCATCCTGCTTTTTCAGGCAGGCTTACAAGAGGCTGAAAGAGTCTTCAGGTATGGCAATAAAAAAAGCTGCTTTTTCAAACCTGAGCAGTGTATTGTAAAGGTGAACTAACCCTTTAAAAAAAACTTTGTTCATGTAAAGGCTGGTTTTTGTTTGGAGGGGGAGGAGGTAGGTGTATTTAAGGTAGTTTTGGAAACAATATAAAATACAAATAATAAAAATTGCACAAAAATAGAAAAATAAAAGTCTGCCTTTCTTTTGCTTTGTTTGAAGTAAAATGCGAAAAAATAAGGGCTATTTTATTTGGCATAAGAATAGGTCCAGGATACTTTGAAGGCGTTTTCATTACCATCAGGAGCTATGTAGGGGTCTTTCAGATAGGTGGCAAAAACAGGCAGCCACCCCTGATCGCCTAAAAGAATTGTAAAAATAGAGCTGGACATGGTTCTACGTGTGCCACGGCCACAGCATTTTTCACTTGGGGTGCAGAGTTTTCCAGGTGGCACCACCTGTCAATCGAGTTCAGTGGGGCCACACTGCAAAAGCATGCCTTGCACTGGCAGTGTGATCCCCCAATGTAAAATTGCCATTTAGCAAATAAAAAAAAAAAGTAAAAAAAAAAAAAAACGGGCATTTGTGAGGCGAAAGTAATGAATGTTTGTAAACCCCTACTCTACCACCCTCTGAAAAGCAATCTGTGGATTGCGTGCACACCACTTTAAGAGCACCTTTCCAGCCACTGTTGTCAATATTCACCTCTTTGTACAAAGCAAAATGATAGCTGAGTGTGTATAAACAAACCCATGTGATTGCTATGATGGGCTGTCAAGGTATCACATGAGCCATTCAGAAGGGTTCGTTTCCAACTGTCACGGATTTGCCGGGACACTCGCGCTTTTTAATAAAATGTCCCAATATGTCCTTGTCCCAGAAAACAGACCCGCTCATGGAAAGCTGCCTTCTTTTGTGTCAGTGCCCGCCACAACTCTGCACAGACATCGGGCATTTCAACATTGCTGCACATTGTAGCACCTTGATTTAAAACTTTTTTGACACAATCTGCACTTTTTGCTAGAAAATTACTTGGAACCCCCGAACATAATCCGTTTTCTGAAAGTAGAAGCCCTGTGAAAAAAAATGGTTGCAGTGGCAATTTTTATTGTTGCACGATATTTGCGCAGCTGTTTATAAAAACCTCTATTTCAGGAATTAATTGCTGTGTTTCTGTCCTTATCATAAATCTTCCTGTTTATACTGTATTTTTAAATTAAACATTACATACAGTATATAAAGCACTGCTTAAATTGTAGGCGCTTTACATATGCCTGCAACAAATAAATTCATGTTAATGATATAATTCATGTAGCACCACGCCCATTTTAAATGAATGTCCTGCCTCTAATTAACCACTTGACCGCTAGGAGATTTACCCCCCTTTCATGACCAGGCCATTTTTTTGGCATTTTGCGTTACTTTAACTGACAATTGTGCAGTCATGCAACACTGTACCCAAATAAAAGTTATATTTTTTTCCCACAAATCGAGCTTTCTTTTGCTGGTATTTGATTGCCACTTTGTGTTTTATTTTTTGCAATATGAACAAAAAAGACTGACCATTTTGAAAAAAAATATATATTTTTTTAAATTTCTGCTATAAAACCTCAATCAAATTTCTTCATATATTTAGGCCAATATGTATTCTGCTACATAGACTATATTGTCAAAAGTATTGGGATGCCTGCCTTTACACGCACATGAACTTTAATGGCATCCCAGTCTTAGTCCGTAGGGTTCAATATTGAGTTGAAAAAAAGAAAAGAAAAAAAAAAAGCGCGCTGTCTTAAAGTGATAAATAATAGCTGCCAGCACCACAGAAATCTATGAATATGTGAACAAATGGGAAAGTGGTAAAGTGCAGCGCTAAAAGTGAAGGTGAAAGTGAGATTCCCCTGATGGGATCAAACTAGTAACAAACCATTACTGATGTGTGTAAACCATGATAAAATACATACCATATTACTCTAATATACAAACAACAATAATGATGATGTTTACATAAACTAACAGTGCATATATATATTAGAATGAAAGTCCATAAAGTGACTCCAATATATAAAGTGACTTGTGAGATAAATCTGTGAACTAGTTACAGGGCTCAAGTCCTGCGGGAACGCATGGGAACGGAGTTCCTGTACTTTTTCCACAACAGGAACTCAGTTCCCTTTAGCAGCCGTGTCCTGCAAGACTTTGAAGTATGCGAGCTGTGTGGCAGGTGCTACACCAGCAGCCGCCGACACAGCTCGCAATAGTGACGCACACCAGGGGTGGACTGACCACTCAGGCATTGCCAGTAGGGGGCCCCATGACAGCTTCCGCTTCGATCTACCTGTCAATCTCAGCTAGCTGATGGGTAGATCAGGTCCCTGCTGCTAAGAGATTGTGTTTAGTCAGACCTCTCGTGATGACTTTTGAAGCGTTCATGCATATGAGCGTATCATTTTTTATTTTTTTGGTGGGGGAGTAGATCTTGGGTGGGAGTTCCCACACTTTTTTCCCCAGGACTTGACTCCTGACTAGTTGTCTGTTGATAATCCACCACCAAAAGGAAAAGAGGCTTACCAGACAAGTTGAACCCAACTAGGCATACGCCTGATGAGTCAACAGAGCTTTTGGTGTAACACACCCAGGGAAGAAAATCAGCATACACTGTTTCCGATGTAGACCAATTAGGCAGGGGTCCGTCACAATGTATAACATCAATGGGTATCCACCAAGGGAACAGTGACCAAAGATCAAGGACGGATCCTCCCAGTATTATATATGGTAAAAGGAATAAAATTGGGCCACATAGTGTGATTCCATTTACATAAGTGACCAATAAGTAAAACGGCATTAAGAGAAGGCATTAAAAAGCATTTATTGCAGTGGCATCAGCAGAGCCCGTCCCGACCGGTTTCGTCTCAAGTCTCATGTGAGTGACCATTTTACTTATTTCAATAAAATGCCTTTTATGTAAATGGATTCACATCATGTGGCCCAATTTTTTTCCTTTTTTTTCCCTTTTACCATATATAATACTGGGAGGATCCGTTCTTGATCTTTGGTCACTGTTCCCTTAGTGGATACCCATTGATGTTATACATTGTGACGGATCCCTGCCTAATTGGTCTACATCGGAAACAGTGTATGCTGATTTTCTTCCCTGGGTGTGTTACACCACAAGCTCTGTTGACTCATCAGGCGTATGCCTAGTTGGGTTCAACTTATCTGGTAAGCCTCTTTCCTTTTGGTGGTGGATTATCAACAGACAACTAGTTCACAGATTTATCTCGCAAGTCACTTTATATATTGGAGTCACTTTATGGACTTTCATTCTAGTTTACCGTATTTGCCGGCGTATAAGACGACCTTTTACAGTAAAAAAAAACGCCCAAAAAACGGGGGTCGTCTTATACGCCGGGTATAAAATGCCGCCGCTGGATGTCAGCCCCTCGGATGCCTGCTGGATGTGCGGTAATACTGTATGTAGCTTCGGCTACATACAGTATACACCGCTGAGCCAATCCCGGCGAGCAATGTATTCTATTGAATACAGAGCCTGCTCAGATTGGAGTAATAACCTCTGCCAATCCGAGCAGGCTACATACAGTAGCCTGCTCGGATTGGCTTTGAGAGTCAGAGAGGCGCGGGCTGATATTACAGCCTCTGCCTCTGCCAATCCGAGCAGGCTTTGTATTCATTAATAGAATACATTGCTCGCTGGGATTGGCTCAGTGGTGTATACTGCATGAAGCCGAAGCTACATCCAGTGTAACTGGACAAGACATAGTGGAAGTGAGCAACTATATAGTAGGTGTCATGGAGAACAATGTTGATTGAGGAATTTGCTAGGACAATGCCGGTAAGTCCCCTGACTGTAAATAAGAATCCGAGGGCTCATAGTATTGGGACCTCTCATTTAATAATTCCCTGTGCATTGTGGTCAGTCAACTAAAGATTTTAACGCCTGTTGGTATAGCAAGGATTGTTGTGGTGGATGTAAAGTATGCCTATGCGTCTACATTTAGGTCGGTGGTGAATATGTGGTTGAATCAATTTTTTTGAAAGGTTTTTTTTTTATGTGGTGTTGCCTCGGAAGCTGGGGTAGTCTTATATGGTGAGTATAGCCCAAAACCAATTTTTTCACTTGGAAAATAGGGGGTCGTCTTATACGCCCAGTCGCCTTATACGCCGGCAAATACGGTATGTAAACACCATCATTATTGTTGTTTGTATATTAGAGTAATATTGTATGTATTTTATCATGGTTTATGCACATCAGTAATGGTTTGTTACCAGTTTGATCCCTTCAGGGGAATCTCACTTTCACCTTCACTTTTAGCACTGCACTTTACCACTTTCCCAATTGTTCAATATTGAGTTGGCCCACCCTTTGCAGCTATAACAACTTCAACTCTTCTGGGAAGGCTGTCCACAAGGAATGTGACTATGGGAATGTTTGACCATTCTTCCAGAAGCGCGTTTGTAAGGTCAGGCACTGATGTTGGGCGAGATGGCCTGGCTCGCAGTCTCCGCTCTAAATCATCTCAAAAGTGTTCTATCGGGGGTGGAATCATCATAAGGAATGGGGGATGCATCAAAAATGTATTCTCTGCTGCCCCCGTTCCTAACCCCCTCATCAGATGCTGCTGCCCCCTCCCCCTTTCCCTCCACTTCTCACCTCTAGATCAGATGGTGCTGCCCCCCTGTTCCTTACCACTAGTAAGACACTGCTGTTCCCCCATGCCAGATGTTTAAGTTCCCTCCAAATCAGAGCACACTACCCCTCGCTCTTCACCTCCTCTTCAGACATCAGGTGTGGGGGAGCATCAGCGTTTGATGGGGGTTAGGAGTCAGGGGGAACAGTAGCCTCTGATGAGGGAGTGAGGAGCAGAGAGGCAATGGCATCTGATCAGGAGATGTGGAGGGGCCAGTGGGTAGTTGCATTTGATGCAGGGTAAGGAGTGGTGGGAAGCAGTGACAATGTTTCCTCCCTCCACTGCTCATCTTTGGGTCAGATGGTGCTAAGACACTGCTGTTCCCCCCTGCCACACCAAGGAGCAGGGAGCTTGATCAGGAAGTATGGAGTTAGGTGGGCAGCAACATCTGATGCAGTGTAAAGAGTGGTGGGGAGCAATAACAATGTATCCGCTGCTGGCCACCATTCTTAACCCCCTCTTCAGATGTTTCTGCCCTCCTCCACTTCTCTTTTCTCTATTCCTCCATCTCCCCCCAAATAAGATGCCGCTGTGGTCCTGCTCTAAAACTCTATTAGGTGCTTCCCCCACATCAGTTGCTGCTATTACCCAATGCTCATCTCCTGATCGGATGCCTCTCACTTCTCTTATCGCACGTGCTATCTCCCAATCCTCATCCTCAATCTCACCCTGCTGTTCCCCACCAAACCCCCACAACATGTTGTCCGCCGCCCCTTAATCTGGCCACACATGGATCGAAGTTTGGCTGGTTTAGCAGGCACAGACTGAATTTCCATCCATGTAAACATCCCTTGTAATAGAAAAAAAAACATGACAGGACCTCTTAAATATGAGATCTGGGGTCAAAAAGCCTTCAGATCTCATATTTACACAAAAATGCAATAAAAAAAAAATAAAGTCTCTTTAAGAGCTATGGGCAAAAGTGATGTTTTGACGTTGCATCCACCCTGCAATGGTATGGAGACGGGTGGGGGCCATCTTTGCCTCACTCATCTCCATACCTAACAGGAGACAGGACGCGATCGCCTTTACCGTTGCCGGCAGCTCCGGGTTAGCGGGGGAGGAAACCGGAGTGCGGCGGGAGGGGCCTATTCTGCCACCGATTAAAAGTGATCTTGTGTTGAATCCACCACAGAGACTACTTTTATCTGAAAGCAGACCGCCCACTGAAGCAGAGGATATCAGGGTTATACCAGATACCAGGGTTATGGTAGCTAGCTGCTGCTATAACAACGATATCCCTCTTCAAAGTACAGACGTATAACGACGGTGGGCGGTCCGTAAGTGGTAAAAAAATTGGACTGCACAATGATCTATTTCTGGGTTCTTGTCCACTCTTATGAGTGAATGAGAGTTTTCTACTAGTGACATCCAAATAGCTTGGAGTGATTTGTATTGGAGAAGACCTGATACCATAAACACAAGAATTAATATTTATTGCTTGTGGGCTGCCGGTCAACAACAGCCATTTGGTGAGTGATTTACGTAGGTCACTGCTGTATGTGTAAACTTACTGTCAGCAGCTTGGTTATATACAGTAGCTTACTTGAAATACCCAATCTTGTGCTTTATTTATGTATAGAAGGGGGCACCAGCCTCTCTTTACCCACCAATAAGGGGTGGTGAGCAGGGGGGTAGTACTGCCTGTTCTGCCTCTCTAATCTATGCACTACAAGTGGGTTCTCTAACTAGTCCAGTGAATGAGATGTCTTACTCACAAGCCCAGTAGAATTAGCAGACAATGACTCCATTCATATGACCATCAAGCAGATCGTAGAAAGTTTTTTTTCCCCAAATTCTTTATTTATACATTTAAGAAATGCAGCATCCGTAGAAAGTTTTTACTCCACAATTTGTCAGGATCATACAGATAGGACAATAAAATTAGGGTATAGCTCCAGCAGGATACAGTACATATGGAGACTGAACATAAAGAAGGGAAGGACTAACTATATATAACATGCCCTAGCTAGAGAGGGTAGTAGGGATCTAAGAATTGGGGGGTCTGATAAGGGTAAGGAATGGGGAAAACAGCAAAAGTCCTTGTAAATTTCCAACTCAGGGTTCCCCAGGGCATGGAGTCTAAGCCCCAGCCTGTTTCTTCACCAGGGCCTCTGATGGTGGGGATGGACTTGCAGCAAGCTGGAACCAAATCGCAGCCCCCCTGGGTTGAAACATAAATAACTTGCAGTGTGTACCAGGCTTACGCCCCCTTCCCTCTTCTTTTTTACTCCTCCTCTCTCTGGACTCCTCTCTCTCCTTTCTTCACTTCTCCCTCCTTTTAGTGCTCTCATCCCTCCTGTTTCTGTCGTCCTCCTCTGACTTTTTTATGTGCTGCTCCTCCTTCTTCTCCCTCTTCATGCTTTCCTCCTTCATCCTCCTTGCTCTTCCTGCACTCCTCCTTCCTCTTTGTGTAATCCTCCATCTCATTTCTGTGCTCCACCTCCCTCCTCTTTCTAGACTCCTCTCTCTCCTTTCTCCACTTCTCCATCCTTTCATTGCTCTCCTCCCTCCGGTTTCTGTCATCAGCCTCTGACTTCTTTCTTCGCTGCTCCTCTTCCCTCTTCTTCTTCTTTTTGTCCTTCTTCTTCTCCTCCCTCTTCATGCTTTCCTCCTCCTCCCTGCTCTTTCTGTACTTCTCCATCCTCTTTGTGTAATCCTCCATCTCATTTCTGTGCTCCACTTCCCTCCTCTTTCTAGACTCCTCTCTCTCCTTTCTCCACTTCTCCCTCCTTTCAATGCTCTCCTCCCTCCTGTTTCTGTCATCGTCCTCTGACTTCTTTCTGCGCTGCTCCTCCTTCATCTTTCTGTGCTGCTTCTGTCTCTCGTTTCTGTCCTCCTCCCCTGACGACTTTCTGTCATCCTCTTCCCTCTTCTTACTGCACAGCTCCAACCATTGATCCAGCCTACTGTTTCTGTCCTCTTCCCTCCTCTTCCTTCTGTTCTTCTCCTCCTCTGACTTCTTTCTGTCATCATCCTCTCTCTTCTTACAGAACTGCTCCAAACATGGATCCAGCCCACTGTTTCTGTCCTTCTCCTCCTCCTTATTCTTTCTGTACTCTGCCATCATCTTTGCGTACTCCTCCATTTCCTTTATGCGCTCCTCCTCCTTTCTGGACTCCACCTCCATAATCTTTCTGTCCTCCTCCTCCCTTTTCTCCTCCACCTCTCTCTTTATCAACTCCTCCAGCTCTGTCATCTCCTCCTCCACATCTATCTTTATCAACTCCTCCAGCTCTGTCATCTCCTCCTCCACATCTATCTTTATCAACTCCTCCAGCTCTGTCATCTCCTCCTCCTCCATCCTTTTCTCCTCCACCTCTTTCTTTATCAACTGCTCCAGCTCTGTCATCTGCTCCTCCTCCCTCTTCCTGCTGTCCTCCTCCATTCTTTTCTCCTCCACCTCTCTCTTTATCAACTCCTCCAGCTCTGTCATCAGCTCCTCCTCCGTCTTCCTGCTCTCCTCCTCCTCCATCTCTCTCTTTATCAACTCCTCCAGCTCAGTCATCAGCTCCTCCTCCCTCTTCCTGCTCTCCTCCTCCATCTCTCTCTTTATCAACTCCTCCAGCTCTGTCATCTGCTCCTCCTCCCTCTTCCTGCTCTCCTCCTCCTCCATCCTTTTCTCCTCCACCTCTCTCTTTACTAACTCCTCTTCCTCTTGGTCAGCAAGTATTTCAGCCTAAAAAGAAAAAAAAAGAAGGTAAGTGGATGTGCAGAATTTAAAGTGGAACTCCAATTAAAACGCAGCTATTTACTAAATAAATCAAGTATTCAATTGTATGTAGTCACATATATAGCACCTTCCTATCATAGGTTGCTAGGCAAATTTAGCTTAACCACTTCAATACAAGGCACTTAAACACCTTCCTGCCCTGACCAATTTTCAGCTTTCAGCACTGTCGCACTTTGAATGACAATTGCGCGGTCATACTACACTGTACCCAAACTACATTTTTATCAATTTGTTCCCACAAATAGAGCTTTCTTTTGGTGGTATTTGATCACCTCTGGGATTTTTCATTTCTGCTAAACAAATAAAAAAAGACAGAAAATTTAGAATTTTTTTTTTTTTTTTTGTTTCAGTTTCAAAACGTTGTAAATAAGTACGTTTTCTCCTTCACTGATGATCACTGATGGGGCTGCACTGACGGGTACTGATGAGGTGGCACTAATGAAGTGGCACTGATGAGGTGGCATTGATGGGCACTGATATGAGGCACTGATAGGCGGCACTAATGGGCACTGAACAGTGGCACTGATGGGCAACATGGATGGGCACTGATAGGTGGCACAAATTGGCACTGATAGGTGGCACGGATTGGCTTAGATAGGCGGCATGGATAGGAATGGATAGGCGGCACGGATGAGCATGGATGGGCACTGATAGGCGGCACGGATGGGCGCGGATAGGCACTGATCGTCTGCATTGTAGTGTAATGTATTTTACTGATGGATGCCAATCAGTGCCAAACAATAATGCATGCCAATCAGTGATGCCCATTGTGGGCACTGATTGGCATCCATTTTGGGCACTGATTGGCATCCCTGGTGGTCTAGGGTGGCATACCTGGTGCTGGGCATCCCTGGTGGTCCAGTGTGGGCACCCTCGGGGGGGGGGGGCTGCTGCGCTGATAATTGATCAGCACATCCCCCCTGTCAGAGGAGCAGCCGATCGGCTCTCTTCTACTTGCGTCTGACAGACGCGAGTGAGGATAAGCCGATCAACGCCTCTTCCTATTTACACACCGTGATCAGCCGTGATTGGACACGGCTGATCACGTGGTAAAGAGTCTCCTTCGGAGACTTTTTACTGAGATCATAGTTGCGGGGTGTCAGACTGGCACACTGCAACAACAATTGCCACGATGCGCGTCCCGCGATGCGGCTCAATATCCTGATCACGTCATATGACGTCCGGTCAGGATTTTGAAACCACTTTGCCGCCATCATTCTGCTATATGGTGGGCGGCAAGTGGTTAAGCTCCTTCTGTAATCAAGGGAGCAGTAATTGTTTGTTTTGGTCTGATCAGGGTCTCACAGGCTGGGGGTTTAATTCTTTCCCCCTGCCTCTGAATGAAGCATACAGAGTTTAGTGTGGGAGATTCAAACCAACCAGTCTGAATATTTATTGGGTCCCAGCCAATCTCTGGAAAGGTCATACTTACCTGCTCTTCTAACCACTTGAAAAAGACATTCCCTAGACTGTTTGCTGGAGCCAGTGTAAATGGAGTTTTGTTTGTGTGGACAGGCAGCCTCTGTACTTATTGTGTCAGAATCGGTTAAAATCAGCGGCCCTTGCAGGTTTAGTGCTATACATATTACAAGAATAAATAGAAGATAGATACTTACTGGAAAATAGTAATTCCAAAGACGTGCCACCACTTCTCTTACTAAAACAGTAAGTAACAGCATTTTTTCAATTTGTTTGCTGGAGTCACTTGGGATGAAAACGTTGAAAGTATCTCAGAAACAATCAACAATCTGCATAGAGAAGAAAAAAACATGATTATTTTACTGTTTTATTATTTCATTAGACAGTTTTTATCTAAATTCTGCACTTTGAACAGGTGTAGAGAAGAGAAGACTACAGATAAACATATACAACTTACAGTATGTAGGTGTTTCCTCTCTGTGTATCACCTGAGACCAGTCACTTCCAGTGACCAGTGACCAGTCACAGGCTTTACAACCACTTTATATATAACACAAAATAGCTACAACTAACGTCAATGGGAGTATCATTATACTGAACACATCTACTGATTGGGGGGATTCACTAATACTGGAGCAGACAGAATCTGGAACAGATCTACAGATTAGCCAACCAGCATCTAGATTCAGCTTGTTTGGCTAAACTGTGAAAACGAAATGATTGGTTGGTGTAAACAACTTCTCCAGTCTTAGTAAATCCCCTCATTGTATATACTATCAATCTAAGTATCCATCCATCTATCAATTATCTTATATTTTTATTTAATTTTTTAACGGCAGTCACATGACAGGAAGTAAGGAGCTGCCTGCTTGATTTTGAAGGTTTGTGAATTAATCCCAATATTGTCTGAACAGTTCTCAATTCCTTAAGACAAAGCCGGACCGATTCTTCATGTGGAAATAAACCCTCTTATAATTTTCAGCCAAAGAAGCTGCCTCTGTTCAATCTTCAACTGCCATGGGGCTGCACATGTGATCAGTTATGACACCAGCCATTGGATGTTTGACAGTTTGGTTGCCAGCACAACCAATGTGACAGTTACATTTCCTGACACATGCTGGAAATGTAAGAAACTCTTTTTTGAAACGTTTAAATCGATGGGCTCACTTCCGCTTTCATTGTGCGTCTGTTTAGTGAAATCTGTCCGATCTTCAGGAATAAATCAGATTTTCAGGAATAAATCTGACTTTGACCTTTGTGTCAGGATGTCATTAGGAACGACACCACATTGTACGGACACACTGATCATGTACGGTCACATATTGCGGTAATGATGGCTGGGAAACGCAGATTCCATAGTATAGAGAGTATAAATGAGCCCCGACAGATGGCTCCGCCTCCGTAAATCAATGATCGCCCTATATGCACCAATCACCCTATATGCACCGATCACCCTATATACACAGATTGCCCTATATACACTGATCACCCTATATATACACCTATCACCCTATATACACCTTTCACCCTTTATACACCAATCACCCTATATACACCAATCACCCTATATACACCAATCACCCTATATACACACCTTTCACCCTATATACACCAATCACCCTATATACACCTTTCACCCTATATACACCTTTCACCCTATATACACCGATCACCCTATGTACACCTATCACCCTATATACACCGATCACCCTATATACACCGATCACCCTATATACACTTTTCACCCTATATACACCGATCACCCTATATACACCGATCACCCTATATACACCTTTCACCCTATATACACATATCACCCTATATACACCGATCACCCTATATACACCGATCACCCTATATACACTTTTCACCCTATATACACCTATCACCCTATATAAACACCTTTCACCCTATATACACATATCACCCTATATACACCGATCACCCTATATACACCGATCACCCTATATACACTTTTCACCCTATATACACCGATCACCCTATATACACCTATCACCCTATATAAACACCTTTCACCCTATATACACATATCACCCTATATACACCGATCACCCTATATACACTGATCACCCTATATACACCTTTCACCCTATATACACTGATCACCCTATATACACCTATCACCCTATATACACCGATCACCCTATATACACCGATCACCCTATATACACCGATCACCCTATATACACCGATCACTCTATATACAATGATCGCCCTATATACACCGATCACCCTATATACAATGATCGCCCTAGACTCTCTGATTGCCCTATATACACACCAATTGCCATAGAAACACTGATCACCCTAGAAGTGACGATTTCCCTATATACACCGATCGCCCCTCCAGGTATGTATTAACCGCTTCAGCCCCGGAAGATTTGGCTGCTCAATGACCAGGCCATTTATTCGTGCAACGCTGTACCCAAACAAAATTTGTTTTTGGGTACTCTCTGTGTTCGCTTCTGAGCGTGAGCTACTGTGGACAGGGGCGTTTTAAAACATTTATTTTTTTATTTTACTTTATTTTTTTTATTTTTACAATTATTTTTACATTAAATTTTTTTGGATCACTTTTATTCCTATTACAAGGAATGTAAACATCCCTTGTAATAGGAATCTATTGTGACAGGTCCTCTTTATGGAGAGATGCAGGATCAATAAGACCCCACATCTCTCCTCCAAGGCTATAAAGCATGAGATCAGAAAAAAAAAATGTCACGATCTCATGCTGACAGCCGTTGTTTACATGCGGGGTCCGGGTGTGACGTCATAACGTTGAGTCCGGGTCTCCGATGGTCATAGAGATGACTGGTGACCATCTGGTCACCGGAAATCTCTATGGTCGTCATCCGGCGGCGTCTGATTCTTTCTCCGGGCCCCCGATGGCACGGGAGAGCCGAGAGAAGCACCGGATGGCGACGGGAGGGGCGGGACATCCCCTCCCATCACCTATAAGAACGATAAAGCGGCAGAACTGCCGCTATGATCGTTCTTATCGTGCACCGAATCACCACCTGCAAATAATGATATCTGAATGATGCCTGTAGCTGCAGGCATCATTCAGATATCCCCACACAAAGTCAAGGATGTCACATGACGGCGTATGGTATTGAAGTGGTTTTAAGGGGGCGTGGCAAGGGTGTGTGTCCTATACCTGCATACTTTTGCTGATAGGTGTCCCTCGTTCCCATCTCAAAAAGTTGGGGGGTATGCCATCCTAGCACAGTACCTACAATAACTGCAGCAAATGAAAACACAATGAATACATCTCACGGGTCACAAGTGTGATAAGTGAAATATAAATAAAAGCACGAGAGAGCTGAAAGTGAACAGGAAGGGGGATGGCTAAAGAGTAGAATATACAACCTGGGCTGAGATCAGGTCAAAAGATCCAGATGGAAAGCTGAGGAGAACCCGGAGGTGAGTCCAGCGGACAGGCCTGAGGTAAATGCTGACTCCGCCCAGTGACTGGAGAGGATAGAAGTAAAAAGGTTACACTCATTGGCTAGATGTTTCCCGCCAAAGGATTTGTCACCAATCCAGTGCTCAGCAGCTGAGGTAAATCTTCTTAGCAACAGCAGGCAGATTGACACCTGAAACACAAAGCAGAAAGAACCAGCAAAGCAGCCATGGAGAGATATGTACTTAACAATCACCATAGCCCTCTATTAAGAGTAAAATGTATTTATAAAACAAATGGGCGTTAGGGGTGACAATCCCATGGGGACACTTCTCTATTTTATTCTTTCGTGGCCCTGACATTCTCGTATATAATTGTGTACACATGCGCGTGGACGCAAATTACCTCACTCAAACGTACAATTTTCACATTGTTTGAATGGCTCTGAACGCATTGCTGCATTATGGATCTTTACACAGCTGTTTTCATTGTTCCATAGACAACAATGCACCTATATTCACGTCTGTAAAATAAAAAATAAATAAAAAAAACGACATGACTACAAACATAGGGGGTTATTTACGAAAGGCAAATCCACTTTGCACTACAAGTGCAAACTACAAGTGCAAAGTGCACTTGAAATTGCACTGAAAGTGCACTTGGAAGTGCAGTCACTGTAAATCTGAGGGGAAGATCTGAAATGAGGGGAAGCTCTGCTGATTTTATCATCCAATCATGTGCAAGCTAAAATGCTGTTTTTTATTTTCCTTGCATTTCCCCCTCTGATCTACAGCGACTGCACTTCCAAGTGCACTTTCAGTGCAAAGTGGATTTGCCTTTTCGTAAATAACCTCCATTAGTGGATTTGCCTTTTCGTAAATAACCTCCATTAGTGTTTTTTTCGCCTGTGCACAAGAGGCTAAGTTCACCTTTGGAACATGTTACATGTTTCACACGTTTATAGGGTGGAAAATGTAAAATGTTCCAGCAACTGCAGCCTCTCCCCCCACTACCTCCCTCCCTGTGACAGTGGGCGGGGGTTCTTCTCCCGCACCCCTTGTCACTATTTGAAAATAGTGTGGCCATGCAGGGCTCCGTCCACATAGCCGCGCCATTCATTCAGTTTCCTGTGAATGAATGCCTACAAGAACCATCAGCCATTGCTGCTGACAGCTTGTATTTTTCAATGAGCTGGGCGGGCGCTGGTGAGCGTTCTCATAGTCCATTGATCTTCCAGCTCTCAGGTTACTGATTGCCATACGAAGAACAAGCAGACAGCGATCCTGAGAGTCTGCAGAGCTGGACATTGCACCGTGATCTGCTGATTGCCGGTGTAATGCTCTTCAGGCTCCTTAGAAAAAATAAAATAATACATTTTTACCTGCAATGTGCATTTAATATTTTTTGGTAAAGGTGAGCTTCTCCTTTAGGCCCCTTTCACACTGGGGCGGGGAGCCACGGTGACGGTAAAGCAGCGCTATATTTAGCGCTGCTTTACCGTCGTTTTAACCGCAGTATTCGGCCACTCGCGGTGCGGTTTTACCCCCCGCGAGCGGCCGAAAAAAAAAAAAAAGGTTAAACACCCCCGCAGAGTGCCGCCTTAGTGGCGCTTTGCGGCGGTATTGCCGCGGTTTTACCGCGGTTTCCCATTCAAATCAATGGGAAGGAGCGGTATAGGAGCGGTGAATACACCGCTCCTATACCGCTCCAAAGATGCTGCTAGCAGGACTTTTTTTGCCGTCCTGCTAGCGCACCGCTCCAGTGTGAAAGCCCGCCGGCTTTCACACTGGAGTTAAAGGGGCCGGATTTTTTCAGGCGGTATACAGGCGCTATTTTTAGCGCTGTACCGCATGAAAAACGCCCCGGTGTGAAAGGGGCCTTAAGGCTAGGTTCACATCTGTGCGAATCCTTCATTGGAATGGAATGCTGTATCTGCAGGAAAAAGTCCCTGGCCCTTTTATAACAATGCAACCCCTTGAGAGTGACAGGAGGTGAAGGGAAATCTACCCAATGGTGACAGAGATAACAAAAAAAAAAAAAGCTGTCAGGGGTCATAACCCTCCCTTACTCTATCCTAAATGAAAAAAGTTTGCTTTTAGTTCTACTTTAAAGAAAAAGATAAATTTAGTCCAGAGGGTAAAACAGTATTTAACCCTTTCACTGATGTACTATATGTCATACATTGGCAGCAGCAGGTTTTTCTTTTTGCTCACTTCCGCAGCAGCAGCTAAAAATGTTTGTAAATCTGACAAGTCGACTGACGGCTATGAGATGGTAGAGATCGGGTAATTGTACACTAGGAGAGTTTTTGTCCCCTATATGAAATCAAATAAAATTCAGTAAAAAAAAAAAAAATTACAGACTAAGCACATAAAATTCTACCCCTAAAAAAGTTTTTGAAGCCTTGATTGTACTACTTACATATCGCTGGAGGGAGAGCAATAATCCTAGGACCGTTATTCGTGGATGTGGTTAACTCCAAACTGATGACCTGTGGGGACGTTTAAAATGTCACCTATCGAAAATTTAGGGTACTAAAGTTTAGAGAAACACTGCTTAAAAATTGCACCTCAAGCCTCGTACACGCATCGGATTTTCCGCAGACAAAACCTCTGACTTTTGTCCAAAGGGCGTTGGCCAGGAACTTGTCTTGCATACAAATGGCAAAGGAATTGTCGGCCAACAAACACGAATGTAGTGACGTACTACATGGTTTTTCAGCTCTTTAGCGCCACCCTTTGGGCTTCTCCTGCTAATTTCGTGTTAGTAGAAGTTAATTTGCGCTTTTCATTCCATGCTTTTCAGTTCGTTTCTGAACGTCAACCAGCCATGTTGCGGAATCGGAGGAGATAATGTGTGTTAAGTCCAGTCTAGGAACAGGAGGAGGAGGATTTCTTGGACCAAAAATTGGTTGCTTTATTAATCATGACCAATTATGTCAAATGCCTTTGCTGCGGGAGCTCCAGGAGAATAATCCGGATGATTGATTTTTTGGTTGAATAATGATTTGATTTGGTATACATTCTATATTTTTGGATGCATAGAATGCACTTTTTGGTTAAGTTCTATTGGCAGATAGCATGTCTAATTTTATTTGTGTTATTTTTTTAATGCACAATAAAAAAATTGTGGAGAATAATACTTGGCTATGTGTTTTACTTTAAATGACAGTTTGGGAGAAGTCAGTTACATTTAAAAAAAATACAATGTAAAATTAACAAAGAAAACCAACATAGTTGTATCTTTGTTCTTAAAAACTACAGGATAATGGTGTTGTGGTAACCTAACCTGACCAAAAAAAAAAAAAAAAAACATAATAATATTATTCTTGAGATCACTAGAAAATAAAAGCCATTTAAAATACGTTTGGCAGAACTCCATCAGTATCACCAGCAAAGCAGCTTTATTATTATCCCATTAAATAAAGAAGAAGAGAATTGTGCGCTGCATTTCGAGATTTCATAATTTGCCGCGTCACGAATGTGAATTCTCCATTATGAACGCTAGTTTACAAGACCGACCACTTCTGGCTCATCCTTGCTTCCAAGCATGCGTGTTTATACTTTTGTCTGATGGACTTGTGTACACACGCTCGGAAAATCCAACAACAGACATTTGTGCGCAGAAAATTTTAAAGCCTGCCATCCAACATTTGTCCGCGGAAAATCCAATAAAAATTGTGTGATGGAGCGTATACATGGTCGGATTTTCCGCCAACAGCCTGCCATCACACAATTCCCATCGTAAAACCCGATCGTGTGTACGAGGCTTAAAGCTGCGTATTGTACACACATCTAGGTGTGTCAACCATTTGAGTGTTAATGAATTTAATTGGCCACAATATGAATTTATTTTGGCCACTGGAATGCATTGCACTCAAACCTACTCATCTAGCGTTTATGTGTGTTTATGCTCATCAAGCTTCTTTTTTGCTCAAAATCACCTCTCCTGAGTGTGCTGGCGATGGGTTTTCTTTTCATCCTGTAAACGTTCCTCTGATAATAACCTGTAAATAGTGTGCATGGACAGGCCCCCACAGAGCCCTGATCTAAACATCATAGAGTCTGTCTGGGATTACATAAAAAGGCAGAAGGATTTGAGGCAGACTACATCCACAGAAGATCTGTGGTTAGTTCTCCAAGATGTTGGAACAACCTACCTGCCGAGTTCCTTCAAAAACTGTGTGCAAGTGTATCTAGAAGAATTGATGCTGTTTTGAAGGCAAAGGGAAGTCACACCAAATTTTGAGTTGATTTGGATTTCTCGTCTGTTCATTTACTTTCTATTTTGTTAATTGATAAACATTACTGGCAGGGGGCAAACAAACCCCCCGCCAGGTTCGCACTCAACCCATCCAGGGTTTGCGGCTTTCCCGGCTTCTCCTCCTTGCTAAAGCAGTTTTAAAATCTGCTTCCTGTCCTGATTGGCCAGGAGGAGAAGCCGGAAGACAATAGCGAATATTGAGTCGCTATTGTCACATGTGGGTGGGTTCCGGGCGCAGTGCTCTGCAACCCGAGCCCAACCTTTTTCAAGCCATTTAGGGCCTCGGGCTCTAATTATGTGCTTCTAAAAAGAAAAAAAAAAGCTCATAGAAACCTATGAGTCCGGCGCCCCAAATGGAAATGGGGTGTGTCCCTGCACCACCTAATGGACCGGCCCCCGCTGGTTACATCCTACAAACCCATGCACTCTGGATTACATACTACTGACCTGTGCATACTATAACTAACTAGGTGACGCCTCAGGGTGATCAAGGGGACTAGGAAAGGGCCATGCCAAGTAGGCTGCAAGGGATCCCATGCTGGTTGCTACTGAAGCTGGAGTTAAGGGTTAATCATTTAGTGGGCACACCTGTTCTCTTGACAATAAGTAAGAAAGGATCTCTTTTTTTCCTTTTGAAAGATTTTCTTTCACCTCCTTTTGTGGCTTCAGATCAGGAAGTGATGCTGGGTCCTTCACCGCCATCTTCCCTATATGTTATCAGGGGACTGGCCATCTCTTCCTGGTTCTTGCAGCCAACCCATTGATGATGCTCTATGGGGCATGCATAACATGGTGGTATTCTTCTATCCGTCTACCAGCTTTTTCCTATGCAAGAAGGTAGGCAGCAAGGGCTTCCCCCTTGCAAGGCACACCGTCTCCCTGCGTTGATTGGATAAGGGCCTCATCTCCACATCTGGACCCCCAAAAGAATTGTAAGGCTTTGCTCAGAGGCTTATCAGAATCTGGTAGCTCCTTTATAATAAGGGGGGCCCCAGATATCTTCAACCCCCAAAAGGGAATAAGTACAGGGTGTATTAGTACCTATATATTATAAGGAGAGCTCCCTGAAAATTCCCCCATCCCCTTGGAACTAGATGTGGGATTAGGCCCTTGTCCCCTCAACATGGAGTTGCCACCCTCTCTTGTAAAGTACTCATCCAATGTTAAGGGCATATGATCTGGTATGGTTAATGATGGGGGTAGGCATATGCTCGCTGTCCTCCCTTTCTTCCTGGCCACCAGGCTGCTTGCTTGGAGAAGGGTTTGGTTAAAATTTTTGGAGGGAAACCAACTTAATTCTTTTTTTTTTTTTTTTTTAAGGGAGGGTTCACGTGAAAGGAACAGGGAAAAAAAAAAAGGCATGGGGTTCCCTGTGAAATTAAACTCAGATCTTGCCACACTGCTGCCATAAAACAGATTCCTGGCTGGCTACTGCTTGCAGACAAACCAGCAAGGGATGCTGGGCGAGATTATTGACCAAATATGTTTGAGTACAAAGAGAAGCCAGCTGGGAATCTGTCATTTAATAGCAGTAGTCCTATCGCTGCTAAATGGCAGATCCTCAGCTGGGCTGTCTACAAACCACAGCCAGAAATTCACACTAATCAATTCGCCAATCTATGAACAGGTTGTGTTCAGGTCGAGCTCAAGCTGGACTCAAATCCAAAGACCAACCCTAGACAGGACTATGTTATGTACAGCACAATATAGTGCAGTGATCAACATAGTGCCCCTTACATTTCTCATCTGTGGGAGGAAAAAATGCCCCTGTAATGATATAGAGTATATGGTAATACTCTACAGTCTTACTCAGTACTGTGCTTGTGTCTTATGGCCCCTTCATAAAATGTATGCTGTGATACATAGCCTGTGAAAGTCTACTGAGTTCCCTCTGAATAACATAGAGTTATCCTGAAACCCAACTGTGGCTTCAGGCAACTTAATTTTCAAAAACAATAGCGCCTGCTCGTCACTACACTTATGCCACGTACACACGGTCGGAATTCTCGTCGGAAAAAGCTCCGATGGTTTTCCCGTCGGAATTTCGCTCAAACTGTCTTGCCTACACACGGTCACACCAAATTCCGACGGTCAGTAACACAGCGGCATAAAACACGTTCGACAGCACTATAAAAGGGAAGTTTAATGCTTCCGAGCATGCGTTGAATTGTTTCTGAGCATGCGTTGGAATTTTGCGTGTCGGAATTGCAAACACACGAGCAGAAAATCCGATAGAAAGGTTTTCCGTCGGAAAAATTGAGAACAGGTTGTCAATCCACACACGGTCGGAAAATCCGTTGAAAAGCTCCCATCGGACTGTTTCCATCGGAAATTCCGACCGTGTGTATGCGGCATTAGAGGGTCGAGCCACCCCTGCTGACGGTACATATCCATTCAAAAAGAATGTCAGAAAGTAGAAGTTTGTCTTAATACATTACTTTCATTTCTCTGGTTCACTACAGTTAGGTAAGCAGCAGCCTTTTTCCATTTTTCACACAAGCAGGTCTGTGGATTTGTGTTATTTTCTGTTAAAAATGGTTTTAATTATTCTACATATGATTAAGAATCTTGAATATTTGCTCTCCTCTTATTCAGTTTGTAGATAGACAGTAGTGCCTCCTGATGGTGAAATCATTGTTGCACCTTCACCAGAAAGACAGGTAGGCTCTTTAACAATGGCCAGCAACCTTTCGGACCTCACAGACCACTAAATTTACAATTATGAATCCCACGGACCACTAACATAAATTTTACATGCCTTATATACACACACAATGCTCCGGCTCTCTGCCCCCCCCCCCCCCCCCCCCTGGATCACACTGCTGCCTTAGGCTGGGTTCACATATATGCAAATTGGATGCAGGTTTCCCTGCATCCTATTGGCACGACAGGTGAGTGAGTGTGACCGCCTCTCAATGGAGCTGGGTCACACAGGTCCGGGGCGGCCGCGGTCCGGATTGTAGAAGGGTCCTGTGCGTCTTTGGCTGTGGTTCAGGTGTGAATTCAGGCAAAACTTTAGACCTGAATCGCAGAACAGGAGCGCACCAGAACCCATGCTGTGAACTGCGGCTGTGAACTGCGGCTGCAATGCTCCAACTCTCTGCGCCAACGTCCTTTTTTTACCCATAAATAGAACTTTCTTTTGGTGGTATTCGATCACCTCTGCGGTTTTTATTTTTTGCGCTATAAACAAAAAAAGAGACGACAATTTTGAAAAAAAAAAAATTTTTTTTAACTTTTTGCTATAATAAAATATCCCCAAAAGTTTTTTTTAAAAACAAATTTAGGCCAATAAATATTCTACATATTTTTAGAAAAAAATAAATAAATAAAGTGCAATAAGCGTATATTGATTGGTTCGCGCAAGAGTTATAGTGTCTGCAAACTATGGGAAAGATTTATGGCATTATTACTATATTTTTTTTTTACGAGTAATGATGTTGATCTGCAGTTTTTAGCGGTATTGCGACGGACAGATCGGAGACTTTTGGCACTTTTTTGGGACCATTGGCATTTATACAGCGATCATTGCAATAAAAATGCACTGATTACTGTGTTAATGTCACTGGCAGGGAAGGGGTTAACACTGTTCTAACTGTGTGGGGATGTGAGTGACTGGGAGAGGAGCCATATTGTTTTTCCTACTTTGTAGGAAGAAACAATATGGCTCCTCTACACACACAAATCCCTGTGCTGGCGCTCGTGCATGCGATCACGTGTTGCTGGCAGCTATCGTGCCCGCCGGCAACGTGCATCGGGTCTCCCGCCATGCAGCGGGCGAGTGCCCTCTGGTGACCGAAAATGGGTAGGTCGTTCCCGTAGGGGATTTCGCCCAGGAGAACCATTGTGCCGCAGTATATCTGCGTATATCTGCGTGACACGGTCGGCAAGTGGTTAAAAATTCTAACTACCAGCAAGAATGACTACTTACATTTAAAGGGCATCTGTTATTTCAGATCCATCATGGCAGTGCCTGTTAGTGGGCATCCACGTCCCTCACCTTGTTGTGTCACTGCCGCATCACAAGCCATCCCATTAAAGTGAATGGGACTGTCGGTAAGTCAACAGCGGGTCAGAGGAGATGCTGCAGGACAGAGATGACAGTTGCTGTTGTAATCAATGCAATTTTATAGCATTGATCGCTGTATTAATGCCAATGGTCCCAAAAAATGTGTCAAAAATGTCCGTGTCCGCAATAATGTCGCAGTCACGATAAAAATCGCTGATCGCCGCCATTACTAGTAAAAAAAAAAAAAAAAAAAAAAAAAAAAAAATTATAAAAATGCCATAAAACTATCCCCTATTTTGTAGACGCTATAACTTTTGCGATCAGCTATAACTTTTGCGCAAACCAATCAATAAACGTTTATTATGATTTTTTTTCATACCAAAAAATAAATAGAAGAATAAGTATTTATATATTTTTGAGGGATATTTATTATAGCAAAAAATAATGTGTTTTTTTCAAAATTGTCGCTCTTTTTTTGCTTATAGCGCAAAAAATAAAAACCGCAGAAGTGATCAAATACCACCAAAAGAAAGCTCTATTTGTGTGAAAAAAAAGGATGTCAATTTTGTTTGGCAGCCACGTCGCACGACCGCACAATTGTCAGTTAAAGCGACACAGTACCGAATAGCAAAAAGTGCTCTGGTCAGGAAGGGGGTAAATCCTTGCGGGGCTGAAGTGGTTAAATCAAACCTTTTTACCAGTGAACCAGTTAAAATAGAGCCTGCATTAGAGCCCATTTTGATTGGTGGCTTATGGCAATGCGCGATATAATACTACAACATATCCAAAGCTGGGGTTTTTAGCACCAAGTGGCCCGAGATACTGGGCCCCAAAGTCTCTGCTGCAGAAAAGTGCTTGACATTTTCTGACATTCCCCATATCTCTAGTCCCACTGGGTTTGCACAACAAATTGGGGGTTCCTAGCACTAAGTGGCCCCGAGATACGGGGCCCCAAAGTCGGTCAACGGTGTCCATCTGCAGCAATGTCATTTCGGGACCCTTTGGGTCCAGAGACCTTTTGGCTGCAGCTAGGGGGCATTTAGGATCCCTTAACTTAACTACCGAGTTTGAAGTTCGGGGGACCTATGGCTGTAAATGGGCACAGTGAGGCTGCAAATAGGCATTGTTGGCTTTTTTTTTCCACTTACAGTAGCTGCGCAATTCTCACCCTAGGCTTATACTCGAGTCAATAAGTTTTCCCAGTTTTTTGTTGTAAAATTAGGTGCCTCGGCTTATATTCAGGTCAGCTTATAATCGAGTAAATACGGTACTAGAAAGATTAATTCCCTAGCACAGCCCTCTCCCTTATTTCCTGGCTGAAATTTTCAGGGATCATTTGCTCTGCACTAGCATATGCATGGGACAATCTCCATTCACTTCACTGGAAAGCCCATTTCCAGACCAAGGGGGCTCTCTATTGAATGAAATAGAGGCCACGGCATGCATGTGCCACTACAGACAGGAGGATTTTAGCCAGAAATTGTGCAGTGCCCGGCAGGCTACACCGTGGAGATCTTGCAGATGTTATAGACAGGTTTATGCTTAGTTAAAAGATCTAGGGGAGAGGAGTAACACAGTCACCAACTCTCTGCTTAGGAAGCTCTGAGAACCAAGCGATCAGCAGTGTTTGATCGCTCGGTTCTCAGCCTTAGAGCCGGCGGGGGACCGATACAGCATCAAGCTAGGTAAGTATAATTCTTCAAAATACCAAAACCCATACTTCTCCTTTAACAAATTGTTCAATATCGGGACATTTACCATATAGAGTTCTGAAGTTTATTAACAGTTCATGAAATGCACTATATATGAGTTACAATTATATTTTTTTTAATATGACATTTTTTGCAAAATCACTTAAAAAAAAAAAATGCATAAAAACCTAGCTGGGTAATTTTGTTGATCTGTTTTTAAACAATAAAAGACTTCGATCCCAAGTCGTATTACCAAAACGATGAACAAGCTGACTATTGCAGTGTCTGGTCAGGATGTTAATGATTTCTTCTGTCATATCTCCACGGATGGCCAGTGTGTGGAAGTGATCAAAGTCTTGTCTCCCTAGCTTGCGGAGACGCCGGGCCGCTGACCTATAACACTTCCATGGCTGAGGCTCTACTAGCAGATAGTCACACAGTGGTGTAAGCTTCTTAAGGAACTCTACCAGTCCGTGGTCACCATGATTTAGATGTATCCACATGGTTATTGACATACAAAATCCAACGTCAAACCTGGCTTGGCCAAACTTTTCCAGGAATTTTTGTAAGATGTCCAGTGATGAGGGCTCCATGATATCCAGAGAAGAGAATGTGATGGAATCGGGGAAGGGGTTTCCAGTCTTAGCTCTGCTGATCAGATCAGGGTCAATGTCACAGCACAAGAAGTGGACATCTTGAAGGGCCTCCGAACTCCCCCTTGGTTGTAAGAGATGGTTATATAAACCAATACTGAGCTCCTGGAAAGACAACATAAAATTCATATTACAACCTGGTTCAGTGTCAACAATGTACATTTAAAGAACTGTACAAACACTAGAGCATTTGTAACTAGAATATAAATGTAAACTACAATATATAGGAAAAATAAATAAATTTATATATATATATATATATATATATATATATATATATATATATATATATATATATATATATATATATATATATATATATATATATATATATATATATATATATATATATATATATATATATATATATATATATAAGAAAAAAAAAAAAAAAAAAAAGCTTTAAAAAACTGTTGGGCAACTTATGCCTTTTTCAATGAATAATTAAAAACCCAAAAAAAACAAACAATGTAATATAAGCACATGCAAGATTAATTGACATTTGAGACAGTGTGCCCAAGATAGGCACAGCATTTAGAGAACACAAAATAGGCATTATAACCAAGAGCACCTAGTCAAAAGGACAACAAATCTGTCCTGACCCTGGATGGGTAGAGGCAGTGTGAGGGTCATATAAAGCTACAAAATAACAGAGGCTTTGGTACCCAACGGGATAATGTTACGGAGGACATAACCTAATGGGAATTAGGATGAGAGAAACTGGTGCCCACAAGTCTGCAGGAAAGAGTGCCCAGATTATCAGTGTACATGCCCCTTTTACAGAAGCCGCTTATCCGCTCCCTTCTGCCTTCCTCATGCTGTCAGAGCGAGGAAAGGAAAGCTGATAACCAGCTTCTGTTTACATCGTGATCAGCTGTGATTGGACAAGGCTGATCACGTGGTAAAGAGCTTCGGATTGTCTCTTTACCTCAATCTGCGATCAGCAGTGTCCGAAGGAAACTGATTACAGAGCACGCTGCAGCGGGCGCGATCAGGGGAGTCTGTCATATGACTGCCTCCGAGAACTGGCTGTCTGCACCATAGCGCAGTCGGCACGTGGTTCACAATTCATGTCTACGCTTATTCCTCCATTGTATCTATAGGGGTAAAAACAAAAGAAAAGATATCTGAGGAAAGTGGAAGCTTTGAAACGCGTCATATGAGTTTGCGTTCCATGCTAGTTCGCCCTTCCGGTTCTCTGGCTTCTTCGAGGATGTCGGGTGCCCAGGCAAGTTTAACATCCAGGCCTTCCTGCACTTCCACCTGGCTTCTCTGAGAACGTACGATGCCCAGCCAAGCTAAACATACAGGTCGTCATGCACTTCCACCTTGGCAGTTTACCAAACTCCGCTGGTACGCCTCCATTGATGTAACCTTGGACCGCACAGTGAACATGGACTCCACTGTTACCTGTTTATATGCCCGATTCTCAATTATATTCTGTGAGCAGCCATTTGGCCTTCTTTTATTCTCCAATAAATTGTTCTATACATGCTGCACTTAGTTTGGTGCACCTTGTCCTTCTTCTGCTTATCTATAGGGGCAGCCATGGTCGTCACATAGGCTGGACACGTTCATCTCTATTAGGCTAGGTTCACACTATTAGGCATGGCTCATTCATTTGAATAGGCTGCTGTGCCTGCGTTTCACGCAGGAAAAAGGTTCCTGCAGCATTTTGAAAATGCAGCGGCATGGAAATCACATGTTGCTTTTCCACCATGCAATTTTTCTGTGGTCCCTGCACCCACGCTGCATTTTTAGAAGCATGGCGGTGCCATTAAGAGTGAATGGCAGCCCAGCATGTTTTTAAAGAGCAGCTTGTTTTGGGTGCTGGAACAGGTGAGACTCCTGCACCCCCAACCACCTGGTGGATGGATCATAGGACTAGTAGTTTATATTTTAAACACGAGGAATTTTTTTGCTTCTTCTGCTCACAGAAGTGACAAGGACACTGCATTTCTGGCAGGATCAGGATGCATTTTCTGTACTTGCCTTAAAAAAAAATGTATAAAAAAAATAAACGAATGCAGCTGTCACAAGTAAAGACTGATAAGCTGTACTATACTGTATTCCATTTATTTCTTGGGTTTAGTTTAGACATGATTTACAAAAAGGATAAAATATAAGTCTTATAACTGTATAAAGCACGCTGTGTACAGTACAAGGAGGAGAAAATGTCTGTCTTTATTTCTTGTACCAGAGCTGCAGTGTAGCTTACTTTACCTACAAACAGCATGTAAACTGAGAGCGCTATTGCTTATCAGGATACCCCGCTGTACAGGTCACATATCTACAGTTACCTGAGAGTGCTGGGAGGGGGTGTGCCCTGTCTCTAGTATGCCCAGTTTGGACAGAGAATTCGTTTTCACCTACATGAGACTCGAGGCATGGGGCGGGTCAAATGCAAAAAAAAAAAAAAAGTTACGAGGCCTAGCTAACACTTGCAGTCAGGGGTTGGCAAAAAATAGGTGGTTGAGCTGTGGTTTTAGTCTCCTTGAAGTGGTTTTGCCCAAGCTTAAATCAGTATTAAAGTGGTTGTAAACCCTTTACAACCACTTTATACTACAGGCAAGCCTATAATTAGGCTTACCTGTAGCTACACTAGATATCTCCTAAGCCTGCATGGTTTCGAGATATCCCTGTATTTGCATGTGCCGACGGCATCGGCAAATGCGTGCTTAATCATGCCGTTGCTTCAGTTGTACTGTGCCGTTACCGGCGGCTCCCATACGCATGCGCAGGAGTGATGTCATCGTAGCTCTGGCCAATCACAGTGCCGGAGCCGCAATACCCGGATGTAACCCCCGGGAGAAATGTCGGCCGCCGGAGTGGTGAACGAGGACCGCTGCGGGGGCTTCGATCTCGGGTAAGTAATTCATAATGAGCTAGTATGCTATGCACACTAGCTCATTATGCCTTTGTCTTGCAGGTTGTTTTTTTTTGGAATTTTGTAAAAGGGGTTACAACCACTTTAATGTGGGGGTGTAAAATCCCATCTCTGACTTTTACCTATAGGTAACCCTATAATAAAGCTTACCTATAGGTAGTGTAAATAGCTCCTAAACGTGTGCTGTTTAGGAGATATTTACCGTAGATGCAGCCGGTGACATCAGGTGGCCGTTCCTTCAGAATCCTGTGCCGTAAGCGCTGTTATCGCGGCTCCGGACACTCACACTCGGAGTCTGCGAACCCGGAAGGAAGACCAGGTGAAGGTGGTAGCACCGGCAGTGGTGATATCTCGGCATTGGAATATTTGTTTTTCAGGTAAGTATACTCATCTTCCTTTCACAGGGTGGTTAAAATAGGAGTTAGAAGGGGGTGGGAGCAGGTTTAACCGGGCACTTTTACCCCCTTCCTGCCCAGGCCAATTTTCAGCACTGTCACACTTTGAATGACAGTTGAGCAGTCATGCAACACTGTACTCATATGACATTTTTTATAATTTTCTTCCCACAAATAGAGCTTTCTTTTGGTGTGATTTGATCACCACTGGGGTTTTTATTTTTTGCTAAACAAACTAAAAAACAAACAAAATTTTTGAAAAAAAAAAAAAAAAAAAAAAATTAAAAAAAAAGTGTTTTTCAACATTTCTGTTATACAATTTTGTTTTCTCCTTCCTGACGGGCACTAATGAGGCTGCACTTATGGACACTGATGAGGTGGCACCGATATGTAGAATTGATGGGCACCGATAGGCAGCACTGATGAGGAGGTACTGATGGGCACTGATTGGCAGCTGTGGTGGGCAACTCTGATGGGGGCTGAGCCGATAATCAATGTGCTGTTATCAGTGCAGACCCCCCCCCCCCCCGCCCCTGACAGGAGAGCCCCCAATCGGCTCTCCCTGTCAGCGCGAACCGAGGAAAGCCATTTACTGGCACTTCCGGATCACGTGATAAAGAGCCTACGTCATAGGCTCTTTACCACAATAGGAGTTGCAGTGTGTCAGAGTGACACACCACCGATCGCGCGATTGTGGCTCATCCTGCTGGACGTCATATGACATCCAGTCAGAACAACTTAACCACTTTGCGCACGTCATTCTGTTATATGGTGGGCAGAAGGTGGTTAAGCTTAGTTAGGAATGTAAGGCACTTTAAGGTTCCATTCACATTAGCGGGACTCCAAAGTCGCACAATTTCCAGCAACTTTACGCTCTGGATCAAAGTCGCATCAAAGTAGTGCAGGCACTTTTTCTAAGTCATACCAATTTGAGTGGGTGCTGTTGAAAAGAATGGGCTGCGACTTGGACATCAAAGTCACATGACAAGTTGCACAAGTGTGAATGGAGCATTTGAGGGTTATGCATTATTTTTTGATGCACTGCACCGCGACTCATAGTTCAAGTATAACTAAAGTCAAAACTTTCTTTTTTAGATAGACTGGGGGGGGGGGGGGGGGTAGAACACCTGCCAGGTTTTTATTGCCATCTGTGCCCCTGTTAAGGAGACTCACCCTCTCTATTTGTTCTTTTTACTATTATCATTGAAAGTGAAAGAAAATCCCACATTTTGGAGTTGTCCCCAGAAAAGTAAATAGGAGGGGAAATCTTCCTATGGGGACACTGGCTCTGGTGACAGCCAGGGATTATCTCACTTTGGAGGGATTTCCTGTTTTGACTATGGGACAGTATGTGAAGTAAATCTCCCCAATGGGACACAGATGGCAAAAGAATAAACTGACAGGGGTTATAGCCCTCCCTTACTCTATCCAAAATAAAAAAGAAATACATAGTTCTACTTTAAACATTTCCTGACCACGCTATAGCTTAATGACGGCTACAGTGCAGTCACACATTGCCAGGAAGGCGTCATATGATGTCCTACCATGATCACGCTTCATGCGCGTCCGCTATGGGACACGGGCGGCGAACTCTGTGTCCATAGGACGCGGGTGATCACAGAATGGGATAAAGAGCCAATCACAGCAGCTCTTTACTGCGTGATCAGCTGTGTCCAACCACTGCTAATCACGATGTAAACACAAGCCGGTTATCGACATTTCTTTCCTCATGCTGACAGCATGAGGGGAGAAGAGGAGAACTGATAACCGGCTTGTGCGAAAGGGACATCTACACCGAAAGGCACAGCAGTGATCATTAGTGCAGACTAAGGATGAGCTCAGGCGTGTTCGCATGCTCCACGTGCAGAGCCCGCCAGGAAGTCGGCGCACCGCTGCGCTAATCTCAGGCAATGAGACGTTGCCATAATGCGCGGCTGCAGAGATCGGACAATGTCTCACTGCCTGTGATTAGCGCACCGCTGCGCCGACACCCAACAGTGCCCACTAGTGCTGCCAATCAGTGCCCATCAGTACTGTCATTAGTGCCCATCAGTACCCCCTATCAGTGCTGCCGAAAAATTACCTGTTTGCAAAATTTTATACCAAACTATGAAAAAAAATTAGTTTATCAAATTTTCTCTTTTTTTTTTCTTTGTTTAGCAAAAAATAAAACAACCCAGTGGTGAGTAAATGCCACCAAAAGAAAGCTCTATTTGTGTGAAAATAAAGTGATAAAAATGTCAGATGGGTACAGTGTCGCATGACCGCGCAATTGTCATTCAAAAGGCCCATACACACGATCAGACTTTTTGACAACCAACATGCAAATTAGCTGTTTTGGACCAACATCCGACCGTGTGTACGCTCCATCGGACCAACTTTTTCCAGGTTTCATCGGACTTTTGTTGGCTGTGCGAACGGACCAACTTTCTGCCAACAAAAGTCTGATGGACCAAAGTCCGACCGTGTGTACACAAAACCAACGGACTTTTGTACAAACCAATGCAGAACCAATGCAAAAGATCAGACAACAATACAGAAGTTGACCAAAGGTGGCGGTAAAGAGCAGAAAAACCAAGTGATTTGGTGAAAGTTGGCTGAAAAAAGTCCTGCCGTGTGTACGCAATACCAACTTGGGGCCAACGCCCTTTGGACAAAAATCCACAGGAAAGTTGGTCCACGGTCCGATCGCGTGTATGAGGCTAAAGTGTGACAGCGCTGAAAGGTGAAAATTGGCCTGGGCAGGAAGGGGGTGCCCAGTATTGAGGTGGTTAAGCTACAAAAAAAAAAAAAAAGAGAGAAGAGAGTCAGATGGGATGGTACACAGCGGCAAAAAATGACCTCACAGTGGGCAGTTCTGCTGCCAAATGCGACACATGCAAATGCACTGCATGCATAATTGTGCGGGCTTTACAGTATTAAAAAAAAAAAAGGAAAGGGTGAGGAGGGCACATAATGCCTCCTAACCATCTATAAAATGACCTCTGAAAAGCAATTCACTGCCAACCACCCCCTCAGAGGGTGACACAAGTGTAAAAGGGGAGGGGATGTATCATAGCACACAGTGTGATTTCTGGGTGACATCCACTGTAATGCCCAATCTGGAAGCTGCAGTGTCAGCACTGGTGATAAAGAGGTCTATTGATTGTCGGTTTTGGAAATGAATATGAAACAATTGTCTGTATATCTGGGTGTAGATTTCCCTACATCTGTGCCCATGTGATTATCTGATGCCCCCACTCACTCCGGTGTTACACCCCACGTCCAGGGCCAGCAGAGGCTCCTCCCCTTTCTCCTGTCGGTTCAGGAGCTCCAGCAGATGTCCCGGAGGAAGGAGGCTGAGTCGGTTCTCCGGCGGATGGAAGGAGTAGTAGTTGGGGAAGTTCCCGTATGGAGCAGCTCCAGGATCCTCCAGATCTGCCATAACAACCCCGCTGCTGACAGCGTGCAGAGAGCTGAGCTTCCGGCTGTAGCCATCTTTCTACACCCACCCACTGTATGCAGAGCGAGGGGCCATCTTCCTACACCCAAGGTGCACAGCAATGGGTTTCAGGTGTTTCGTCAGAATGTGTAACGAAAATGACGTTCAGTCGATGCCATCTTGCTACACCCCACACTCCTCCATAGTAAGGATACACTGAGAAGGGAGAAGCGGACATCTTGTTACACCCACCGGAGTTTTGCGTTTTACACTTATTTTTAACAGTAAAGTGAGTTTATATAGTGGAATACAGTACTAACTCCGTATGAATGTAGATGATGAATTTTAAAAGCAGCGAACTTCTGTAGAATTATCAAAAAAAATCTAACCAGTCAGACGTAATTCTAAGTACTGTATTTCACTATATAAACTCACTTTACTGTTAAAAATAAGTGTAAAATGCAAAACTCCGGTGGGTGTAACAAGATGTCCGCTTGCCACGCATATGGAGTACTTACGCATTCGCAGTGGGTAATTTCACAGCGGAAACATCACTTCCGTAGCAAACTGCGATGGGTCGCCGAATGTGTCGTGACACCCCCTTCTAAGTGTATCGTTACTGTGGAGGAGTGCGGGGTGTAGCAAGATGGTGGTGAGGAAACGTCACTTACCTTACACATTCTGACGGGTCGCCGAAGCTGATGAAACAGGTGTTCCTGATTTGGAACAATGTCCCTCATTCCTCCTCATTTGTCCCTCGTTTTGGTCTGATGCATATACCTGTATATAAATGCATCATTCATCTATCAAAAAGTGTTTCCAAATGCTAAAACTTTCATCCAGTTTCTAAATTGTTGCATTTGTACATCTCAAAAGCCAATATAAAGGAATAGAAGTGTTAAAAAAAAGCACTTGTCGCTTTAACCACTTCAGCCCCGGACCAATTGGCAGCCAAAGGACCAGGCCCCTTTTTGCGATTCGGCACTGCGTCGCTTTAACTGACAATTGCGCGGTCGTGCGACGTGGCTCCCAAACAAAATTGGCGTCCTTTTTTTCCCACAAATAGAGCTTTCTTTTGGTGGTATTTGATCGCCCCTGCGGTTTTTATTTTTTGCGCTATAAACAAAAATAGAGCGACAATTTTGAAAAAAAATGCAATATTTTTTACTTTTTGCTATAATAACTATCCCCAAAAAATATATAAAAAAACATTTTTTTTCCTCAGTTTCGGCCGATACGTATTCTTCTACATATTTTTGGTAAAAAAAAATCGCAATTAGCGATTATTGATTGGTTTGCGCAAAAGTTATAGCGTTTACAAAATAGGGGATAGTTTTATAGCATTTTTATTAATATTTTTTTTTTTTTTACTAGTAATGGCGGCGATCAGCGATTTTTATTGTGACTGCGACATTATGGCGGACACATCGGACATTTTTGACACATTTTTGTGACATTTGTCATTTATACAGAAATCAGTGCTATTTAAATAGCACTGATTCCTATGTAAATGACAGTTGCAGTGAAGGAGTTAACCACTAGGGGGCGGGGAGGAGTCAGTGTGACGTGTTGTGTTTTTTTTTATAGTAAGGGGCGTGGCTGTACGTCTGACGTCATTGATCGGCTTTCCCGATGACAGGGAACAGCCGATCACTGACAGTCAATGTAGGAAGCGCGGGGAGAGGTTTGTTTACACAGACCTCTCCCCGTTCTTCAGCTCCGTAACCCGATCGCGGGATACCAGCGGCGATCGGGTCCGCTGGTCCCGCGGCCGTGGTCACGGAGCTCCCGACCGGGTCGCGAGCGCGCCGCTGGCGGCGCGCGTGACCCACAGGCAGGCAATTTAAAGGGGACGTACCCGTACGTGCTTTTGCCTGCCCGTGCCATTCTGTAGACGTATATCTACATGAGGCGGTCGGGAAGCGGTTAACTGACAATTGCGCGGTCGTGCGACGTGGCTCCCAAACAAAATTGGCGTCCTTTTTTTCCCACAAATAGAGCTTTCTTTTGGTGGTATTTGATCGCCCCTGTGGTTTTTATTTTTTGCGCTATAAACAAAAATAGAGCGACAATTTTGAAAAAAATGCAATATTTTTTACTTTTTGCTATAATAAATATCCCCAAAAAATATATAAAAAAAACATTTTTTTTCCTCAGTTTAGGCCGATACGTATTCTTCTACATATTTTTGGTAAAAAAAAATCACAATTAGCGATTATTGATTGGTTTGCGCAAAAGTTATAGCGTTTACAAAATAGGGGATAGTTTTATAGCATTTTTATTAATATTTTTTTTTTTATTAGTAATGGCGGTGATCAGCGATTTTTATTGTGACTGCGACATTATGGCGGACACATCGGACATTTTTGACACATTTTTTGGACCATTGTCATTTATACAGCAATCAATGCTATTTAAATGCATTGATTCCTGTATAAATGACACTTGCAGTGAAAGAGTTAAACACTAGGCAGAGGGGAGGGGTTATGGGCTGTGACGTGTGTATCTTTTTAACTATTAGGGGGCGGGGCTGACGTCATTGATTGGCTTTCCCTATGACAGGGAACAGCCAATCAATGACAGGCAGAGTAGGAAGCGCAGGGAGAGGTGTGTTTACACATACCTCTCCCCGTTCTTCAGCTCCGTGACCCGATCGCGGGACACCAGCGGCGATCGGGTCCGCTGGTCCCGCGGCCGTGGTCACGGAGCTCCCGACCGGGTTGCGAGCGCGCCCCACCCACGGCTAGGCAATTAAAGGGGACGTATATACACGTCCTTTTGCCTGCCCGTGCCCTTCTGAGGACGTATATATACAGTGGGCGGTCGGGAAGCGGTTAATAATTCTTTTTGTATAATTCTCCATTAAGGGGGCGTGGCAAGGGGCATGTCCGATGCCTACATACTTATAGGTGTCCCTTGTTCCCATCTCAAAAAGTTGGCAGGTGTGTAGTTGTCTATATCTTCATGGAGGATTGTTTCTGCAGTTGTCCACACACTAGACATGTGCGATTAGTTTCGTACAAATTTTTCGAAATTCGTACATTCGTACGAATCCGAATTACGAATTTTTACGAATACGAATTCTGTACGAAATTTCGTTTAAGAATTTCGGATCCAAATTATCCGAATCCAAACTACCAAATTATGAATTTCAACTAATATGAAAGAAATTATAGCGGATATAACGAATGATTCGAATTAATTCAAGATTCAGTATAACGAATATTGACACTCTACGAATAATAACGAATTATCCGAAAACGTATTAATGTTACATAACACAAGTCTATTGTCTATTGTTCACCAATCACTCAGAGGAAGTACGAAATACGAAATTTCGTATTCGTAAACGAAATTTCGTATTTTGTACTTCCTCTGAGTGATTGGTGAACAATAGACAATAGACTTGTGTTATGTAACATTAATACGTTTTCGGATAATTCGTTATTATTTGTAGAGTGTCGATATTCGTTATCCAAACTAACGATATTAACGATTCGTAACGATTCGTACGAAATTCGTATTTCGTACGAATCCGAATAAAATTTTGTACGAATCTGAATTAAATTTCGTACACGAATTACAAATTATTTTTTTATACGGAACGAAACAAAACAAATTTTTTGACGGCTCCCATGTCTACCACACACTCTTACATTACTCTCATTATTTACTGTTAAATAAGGATGAGCTCCGGCGTGTTCGCATGCTCCACGTGCAGAGCCCGCCAGGAAGTGCTGCACTAATCACAGGCAGTGAGACATTTCCCGATCTCTGCAGCCGTGCATCAGGACCATGTCTCACTGCCTGTGATTAGGGCAGCGCTGTGCGACTTCCTGATGGGCTCTGCACGTGGAGCATGCGAACATGCCGGAGCTCATCCCTACTGTTAAACATGGTAGTAAACACAAATATTCAAAGTGCTGGGCTAAACAAGTTCAGCCCTTTGACATGTCAAATTGCATTCCAAATTGGCGGCAATTGCCAGCAAAAGGAGCGTCCGAATCGGTGTGACTCCCATTGGGGAGATTTACCTTCACTTCCTGTCCCATAGCCTGAACAGGAAGTGAGAGGAAATCCCATGCCCCCCAGGTCACCTGAACTAGTGCCCCCCATTGGAAGATTTCCCTTATATTAGTGTTCTGATGACAACCAGAAAATTGGGATTTTTTTTTTACTTTCAGTGATATCAATAAACAGGACAAACATTGAGGGTAAATCTCCCTAAAGGGCACAAACAGCAATACAAAACTGACAGATGTTCCCTCTCCCTTCTGTCCAAAACTAAGATAAAAGACTCTGACTCTGACAGCCACAAGCATGACACCCAGAGGCAGAGGCATGATGGGACTTGTAGTTTTGCAACAGCTGGAGGTCCGCTAATTGCATATGCCTGTTATAAAGGATCAGCTTGAGTTTGGCTTCAATTTGTTAGTGTATTTAAATCTGCTAGTGTATTGACACAATCCTCCCCCTGCGCTCTGTGTAAGAACAGCTATCCAGATCTCATTGGATCCATATGCCCCTTGCACAGTATAAGCAGCGCCGTTGCTTGGAGCACTATGTAGAGGTGTGTTAGTGCGCCACCTGATGTAAAGGGGGACTCTGATGGGGACACCTGATGTAAAGGGGGACTCTGATTGGGACACGTGATGTAAAGGGGCACTCTGATGGGGACAACTGCTGTAAAGGGGGACTCTGATTTGAACACCTGCTGTAAAGGAGAACATTGATTGGGACACATGCTGTAAAGGGGGACTCTGACTGGGACACGGATGTAAAGTGGACTCTGATTGGGACACCTGATGTAAATGGGGACTCTGATGGGGACACCTGATGTAAAGGGGGACTCTGAAGGGGACACCTGATGTAAAGGGGGACTCTGACTGGGACACTGATGTAAAGTGGACTCTGATTGGGACACCTGATGTAAATGGGGACTCTGATGGGGACACCTGATGTAAAGGGGGACTCTGAAGGGGACACCTGATGTAAAGGGGGACTCTGACTGGGACACTGATGTAAAGTGGACTCTGATTGGGACACCTGATGTAAAGGGGGACTCTGATGGGGACACCTGATGTAAAGGGGGACTCTGATGGGGACACCTTATGTTAACTGTAGAACGGATGTTTACATTACAGACTTCCATTAAAATGGCCGCCGGGCCGTTTCCGGCGACCAGACAAAAAAAAAAAATAATTAAAAAAAAATAAAAATAATAAAAAAAATGGCCGCCAAGACACTTCCGGCGGAAATGACCACACCAAAATGGCCACCGGCAATACCAATTAACAACAGCAAATAAAAGGACACCTCTGGCATCTAGTAACCACCTCTGAAGAAGTCACGTGACAGTGACGAATGCGCAAAGGGACACTAGATACCGGAAGCGAGGTACGAGCTCGATGCTCGTTTATCCCATGCAATTTTGAGCAACATAAATGTGAGTTTACTGTACTTTACTTGTATTGAATAAAACCTTTTAAAAACGTACTACACTATCGAGACCCTTCCTCTCCTTATCCATTTTTGCGAGACACATACACCTGAACTAGAGCGTACACCCCAGTAAAAGAGACGCCCAAACACCGGGATTTAAAGGGAGCCGCCCGCCATAGGACACAGAAGCCCCATTGAGAACCAGCTAACACATATACACGCTGTTACCTTACAGCGGTAAGGTAAGGGTACATCCATTACTATATTCCACGGAAGATCAGGAACCACCTGCAGCTACTGGTCACAATAACCACCAGCACCGATACCGTTATACCCCACCAGGATTTGTCACCAGCGCCATAGCAAACCTCACTTTGCCCACACTAGGAAAGGGCTCACCCCACGGACTGTTCTTGCACTTTTGCATTACTTATTTATTGATTGTATTCAATTTTTTTGGCTATGCTTACCTTTCACACATCCTTATCCACCTAGTTGGTTTTATGCACCGATGCAATTTTTATTGCGACTATTTTATGTGTCATATTTTTTAACCACTTGTACTTGACCGCAGCACTTTATGCACGGCCATCACAGATTCACCTTATTTTAATGTGACGCTTGATGCAACTTTATGCGATTTTTATGCGTTTCTATGCAATTATAAGAGACGTCATTTTTATTTGATTTTATGTGATTTACCCACATCATTCTCACTTGATACACCTCTGCACACTTCTCACGGATTTATTCTTTGAATATGATGTTTTATGCGATTTCATGCGATTTTATGCAATTTTAAGTTATGTCACGTCCATGCGATTTTATGTGATTTATGCACAAAAATTCACACCTTTCACGGATTTATCTTTTGAATATGATGTTTTATGCGATTTCATGCAATTTTATGCAATTTTAAGCTATGTCACGTTTATGCGATTTTATGTGATTTATGCACAAAAATTCACACCATCCTCTATCTTCTGCATAATCGGCACTTGTGTGCATATCTATTTAATATACCTTAGTTTCTACAGCTTTATTATACAGCGCAGCACTACCTCTTTACCTTACCTTATGTTAACTGGTTTAATTTTCTTTAACTTAAAAAGTGCATGTAAATTGGCATACTTTAATGTTTTATTAGAGCAAGATTTGGAACTCTTCCCTAGGTAGATATTTATGCATTGCAGGGAGGACTGGGAGGATTGCTTGGAGCAAGGCCCAAAATTAGTCATAGCAGCGAGTGACAAGCTTATCCAAACAAAATTTCTCCACAGGGTGTACTTCACCCCAGAGCGCATGGCTAGGATGTACCCAGATAGGGACCCCCAATGCCCACGCTGCAAGGTTCACCCGGGTACCTACCTACATATGTTCTGGGATTGTCCTGAGCTGTCCGCATATTGGACGGACATCTTTGACCAATTGAATGTACGCCTGGAGCTAGTGGTTGTCAGGTCTCCAGAGATAGCCTTACTAGGAATACATGACGATGATCAGCGCTCACATCATACCAAACTGTTGATATCATATCTCCTCTTTTACGCCAAAAAAGAAATACTCTGTCAATGGACCTCACCATCTCCCCCTGTGGTTGCTACATGGGAGGCTAAGGTTAACGCTGCACTTCCCCTATATAAAATAACATATACTAACAGAGGATGTCCGTGGAAATACGACAAGGTGTGGTTGCCATGGACATCGTTTTGAGGGGAACAGGGGGAAGCCAGGGACCCTTTACCCTCTCCGCCCACCTCCTCTCTATGGTCCCCTTACCCCTGTGAACAATAACATTAGCAGCCGTGATGTGAGGATGGCCCCTCCCTGCACCTCTTCCCCCCTCTCCCTCTCCTCTTCCCTCCTTCCCCTAATCCTTAACCTGCTCCCTAATCCACCTTTTACCCCCCCTACTATACCCACATCCCACTGCACCCCCTCTTTCCCTCCCTCGTCCCTCCTGTATACCTCATACTATCCCCTCTGCTGGGACACATATAGTATATGCTGGTGTTGAAATTGAATGAGTAATTCCATGCAGTGACTAGTTAAATAACATATCCTGATTTCTTTGTTTCTGTCATCCACATAACAAGATCTGATGCTAAGTTCTGTATGTGCTGACTGTATTTATTGCTCAAATGTACGTTGTATTTACTTATGCTGTACAACTTTTTCTCAAATAAAGCACTCCTGTTTGTTAAAAAAAAGATATTTATGCATTGCAGGAATGTGTGCAAAATTGCGTGCATCCCTGCAATACACAAACACACACACAGCCCTTTTTACAGGTGTCCGTGGGCGACGTTAATTCTTGACCTTGTCCCAACACTGGTTGTTGGGATGCATGTTAGGCAACTTTTGAAGAGTAATAAATGAGATTTGCATGCTAGAATAAATGAGATTTGCATGCTAGAATAAATTAGATTTGTATGCGGAAGAACTGCCGGACAAAAGGAACATAATGCCAGCTCGGAAGAAAATAATCTTTACTGTACCAATCTGTATATCAGCTTTAATCTTATTTTCACTAAAGTTCAGATGGGGTACAAAAATAGCCATCATGCACAACACTCAGAACCTCATGTCAGATGTGCGTTGTCGTGCTGGTGGAATAATCAATTCTAATGAAGATGATGTAAAAATACATGTCTATATAACTAAATAATTCAACACTTCAGCTGTAAAGCAACATTCAGTACAATATATGTAAACTAAGCAGCTTCACCCTGCTACAAGTCATAATAATTCAGTAAACTGCTGTTGGAATTTTCCACGTGCATTTATAATTTAGCAGTACACATCTGCCTGATTGTGTCTACTATACGTAATAAGTGTTGGTGAATTGATTTTTATAGCCTTGTATGATTAAGGTTCAGATCACATTAAGCCATGATAGTGTTATTCAGATATCCGGTGAAAATGGCCTGTTGGTAGTAATGTGTATGCCCTGGCATAAGTGGCATTTAGTTTCTGAATCTGTAAAGATGCCAGTTGGTAGTAAATAAATATGGAAGACGGAATGAATGAGTTCTTGGATTACAGGGATGTTACATAGGTAATGTATGTGTGCAATTATTTAATCAATATCTTCAGTCTTGGGTTGTGCCAAACAGCTGGAGAAAAAATGAGAAGATGTAAATGATATCCAGATAGATGTTGAGGGCTCCAAAGATGTACTCCTCAGGGCTGAGTGTGAACCGCCGGCTGCCCATCAATATCTGGGTGTCAAATGCCAAGAACTGTTGAAAGGAAACAAAAAGTATAATAAGCTAACCAGAAATTGTATAGCATCTCAGTGCCTAGTGTGAGGACACAATTGCGGCAAATGTGATGATAATGCATGTTAAAATGTTTTTTTTTACTTGGTGAGACTGTAGTGGTGGGCACAGGTGAGGTGAGACTGCAGTGGTGGGCACAGGTGAGGTGAGACTGCAATGGTGGGCACAGGTGATGCGAGACTGCAATGGTGGGCACAGGTGATGCGAGACTGCAATGGTGGGCACAGGTGAGCTGAGGCTGCAATGGTAGGCACAGGTGAGGTGAGGCTGCAATGGTTGGCACAGGTGAGGTGAGACTGCAGTGGTGGGCACAGGTGAGGTGAGGTGAGACTGCAATGGTGGGCACAGGTGAGGCGAGACTGAAATGGTGGGCACAGGTGAGCTGAGGCTGCAATGGTAGGCACAGGTGAGGTGAGGATGCAATGGTTGGCACAGGTGAGGTGAGACTGCAGTGGTGGGCACAGGTGAGGTGAGGTGAGACTGCAATGGTGGGCACAGGTGAGGCGAGATTGAAATGGTGGGCACAGGTGAGCTGAGGCTGCAATGGTAGGCACAGGTGAGGTGAGGCTGCAATGGTGGGCACAGATGATATTGCATGTTAAAACGAGTTCCGACGTTTTTTTTTTTTTACTTTTAAAGTCAGCAGCTACAAATACTGCAGCTGCTGACTTTTAAAATATGGACACTTACCTCAATCGAAAAGGATAGTGCCACACAAATCTACCGCCCTATGGGCCTATCACTCCGCGCTTCTGGATTAAATGTACTTAGGGATAATTTATAGACACACGTATCAATACCTAATAAGGCTATTAAGTATCAATGAAGCAGCCACTTATAAAATACGATACAATTGGAAAAAGGCAATATTAAAAGACCGGGTAAAACACAAATCAAAGAAGACAGGCGTTTGTCCCTTTAAAATATTGCGGCAGCGCTGCTGCAATATTTTAAAGGGACAAACGCCTGTCTTCTTTGATTTGTGTTTTACCCGGTCTTTTAATATTGCCTTTTTCCAATGGACACTTACCTGTCTAGGGCGCCCCTGATGTTGGCACCCAAAGCCGATCTATCCCTCGGCTGTCGGGTGCTGCCGCCGCCATCCTCGGTAAGGAAATCAGGAAGTGAAGCCAAGGCTTCACTTCCTGGTTCCCTACTGCGCATACGTGACTCGGCAGATGCCCCAGTGGAAGTCTCATTAGACGGAACGCGTCGGGCGAGGTTATACCTATTCCCACATTGCTCTCTTTTAATTGTGATCACTTTTATATTCGTTTATTTTGATGTTTTTTATGAATAAAACGTTCCTTTTTGACCTGCACCATCAGAGCCCCCTGTTTTTTATTTTTCCCTCTCTACGGTTTGAAAATATCTGGGGAGCACTTGGTGTGAGTTCTCATCACACTTGTTATGGTGATAGAACATTGGTTGCAGCTTCCTGTTCGCTATGGATTCCTCCTTCTAAATTCGTGGTTCCAGCCTTTGGGGTTATGATCTGAATCCCACCTCGGCCATCTTTGGTTTGACTGTCTATATCGTGTCGGTGAAGTCGAGACAAGATCTGCTGATTCCACCAGCCTGCCTTCAGAAGTCCAGTGAATGCCTAGTCTGCCGGCTATTCAAGCCTTTTCCATGCCCGTTTGATCCTCTGTCGCTGACAGGGGGTCCATTGGTTCTGGTAAGCGCATATCTGTTTTATTTCCATCTCAGAAAGTGTTTATGAGAAGATTTTTCAAGACACCCATGTCCTGATATCACCATTTACTTGCTTCTTTGGGACTTTCACCTATACTGTGTTTATTCACTTAATTTTATGGTTTAGTAATTTATCATATTGAGATACCTTTTGTGTATCACACATTTAGTCTCCTTTTGGGGATTTATTTTTCTGATGTTTATTGGTTTGATTCACTTCATATTGGTTGATTTATCTGGTGTTTATTTTTTTTTAAAGTAGAATTCTATTTATTTTCACACACAACAAACAATACAGAAAACAAACTATATATGGAGCGAACATCGCTCAAACCATTACATAATCTAGTAAACTGGTATACATTCAATGGAAATGTGACAACCTAAAAGGTCAAATGTCTATTCTGCTTAATTAGTACCAATCAATGATCAAAAGGCTTAATTTAGTCTTTCAAGGAGCCGGTGGTATGGTACTTTCGGAGCTGACCCAAGAGCCCCAAATCTTAAGGAATTTTTTTGGGCATCCTCTGGCCTCATACGTCAACTTATATAATGGTATTGCCTGATTAATGATAGTGATCCAAAAGGCTATAGTGGGTGAGGATTGAGACTTCCAGTGGATAGTAATCGATTTCTTAGCATAGAACAATACTATGCGCAGAAAGGTTTGTACATTTTTAGATATACCTTCATCATCAATGTATCCCAGTAAACACCGTAGAGGGTTGCAGATATTGGGTATCTGAGTTAAGGAGCTGATGAAGGCCGTGACTTCCGACCAGAACTTCCTAATCGGGGTGCACTCCCTCATCAGATGAAAGAATGTGCCATCTGCCATAGCGCATCGAGAGCATAGTGCAGAGGGTAATCTGTTTAATTTGTATAGTAAACATGGTGTAAAATAGGATCTGTATAACAATTTTGTCAGTATCACCTTGTCACGAGAAGAAATGACTGAGGGGACCTGGAGGGGAAGAACTTCCTGCCAGATGTCCTCCGTCAATTCAGGGATGTCAGCACTCCATTTATCGGCCGTACTGCGGAGCCTATGAGTTGTAGAATGTAGGAGAGATCTGTAATATGATGAAACCAATTTAGTGTGAGAGGAATCAGTCAGTAATCGTTCTAGCGGAGAGAGTTGAACGACTATATTGCGAAGGCCAAACTGCGTTGCAGCAGTGTGACGTATCTGCAGATATAGGAAGTAGGCTGTATTGGGTAGGTTATATTCCCGACGAAATTCCTCAAAGGGGCGGAACATATTATTTGAGAATAGGTGCATGATCGTTTTCACCCCCCGTGCAGACCAGAATCCCCCATCAGTTCTGCGGTAGAATTCCTGCAAATTTGGATTTCCCCATAATGGGGTATTTGGTGAGTATGTGTTGCGTTCGTTGGATGGCAGCATTTTAGTGAGCCTAAAAATCCGTAGGGTCATTGCTAGTATAGATGTACCCTCCCTCCCTCTAAGGGACATACGATGAATCAAGTTTTGAAGGGACTCATAGGAGGTAAGTATAGCTGCTTCCAGGGCAGTGGCCGCATTGTTGGTTTCAGGATAGAACCACCAGTGCGCGTGAGCCAACTGCGAGGCGATATAATAGGTTTGAAGGCAAGGTAAATATCTGGTGTTTATTGATTTATTCACCCCCTCATTTGTTTTTAGCGCTACACTTTCATCCACACTGTTTTTTGAATTTTCTCACAGTCACATTCTAGTGCAGCAGCTTCATTATTATTTTTTTGTTCACGTATGAGTTTAGCGCAATCACTTTCTTTATACCTACATTTTAGGAGCCCCATTGGAGGGCTTTGGTGAAATATTACGTTACATGTTATACCTGTATTTAGGGTATAACATGTTGCTAAGGACCAAACACCCTCGCCCCCTGAGGTCCCCATTGGTGACAGTGGGCGGGGGTTCCTCCCTCCACAGCCACTGTCACAGTTAAAATCAGTTTGCCTGTGTGGGGCTCCGTCCACACAGCCCTGCCATTCATTCACAATGTTCTGTGAATGCATAAACTACAAGTCCGTTCCACCACCATTGCAGATGGCTTGTAGTTCTCAATGGACTGTGATTGCACTGATAAATTTTCCTTCAGCTTTCTAATTGAAAGCCTGTATAGTGGTACAGGCAGAAAGCTAGAGGGGGAGTGTGCAGGAGCCTGACATTGCACCTGTGCACCACTTTACAAGCTCCTGTGGCAAAAATAATAAATGCACTTTTTTTACTTGCAAAAATATGTACATTGATTATTTTTTACTTACAGGCAATCTTAGCCTTTCATTTTTTTGGTCGCCTTTCATCCTGTATGTAAGAAATGTCTGCATGTGTACAATACAGAAAAAGCACTTGCACTTACCAAAGTAAAAACAATGGCTCCCAGGGCTGCATAGACTGCATGAAGCCATGGCACCTGGAGGGGAAAGTCAAGAATACACTCAGTTATTGTTTTTTTTTATATAATGTTATGACCTATTCTTTACTGCTAATCGTCGGTTATGGTTGTTTGGTTCCAGATACAGTACAGTAAGGGTGGATTTAGTGTATGTAAGTGTATGTATACCCTAACAATGCCATCTCTTACTTGTTCCTTTTTAGTTTAACCACTTGCTGACCACCTAGCCCTTTTACTGCTATAAGGTGGTAGCTGTGCGCAGGATCATGTATATATGAATGAGGTCCTGCACTTCTGCCTGCAGGGGGCGTATGCATGCTGCCAACAGGCCGCTTCTGCTGTGATAGTTCACAGCAGATCTGCGGGCATGCCGGGCACTTGATGTCCTCTGGCGCCCAGCAATTGTTGGTAAAACACAGAGGGGTTGATTTACTAAAGGCAAATCCACTCTGCCCTACAAGTGCACTGGAAAGTGCAGTCACTGTAGATCTGAGGGGAAAATCTGAAATTGGGGGAAGCTCTGCTGATTTTATCATCCAATGATGTACAAGCAAAAATGCTGTTTTTTTTATTTTTCCTTGCATGTTCCCCCTCAGATCTACAGCGACTGCACTTCCAAGTGCACTTGTAGTGCAAAGTGAATTTTCCTTTAATAAATAAACCCCAGAGAACTGAGATATGTAAACAAGGCATATCTCAGTTCTGACAGGGGGGAAGTATTCTGTTTTTCTGCAAAGCAGGGAGTAGAATCGGTCTTTTTCCCTAATGAAAGCAGCACACTGTGTACACAAAAACACTGGTTAGGCGCACAATTAAACCTTTGATCGCCCTAGATGTTTAATCCCTTGCCAGCCAGTGTCATTAATACAGAGACAATGCATATTTTTAGCACTGATCACTGTATTAGTGTCACTGATTCCCACAAAATGTCAAAAGGGTCAGTTAGTGCCCGATTGTCAGCCGCAATATCACAGTACTGCTATAAATCGCTGATCGCCGCCATTAATAGTATAAAATAAATAAATAAACATTCCATAAATATATCCCGTAGTTTGTAGACGCTATAACGTTCGCATAAACCAATCAATATACACTTATTGGGATTTTATGTACAGTGTCGTACGACCGCGCAATTGTCAGTTAAATTAACGCAGTGCCGTATTGCAAAAAATGGCCTTGTCACAAAGGGGGGTAAATCTTCCAGAGGTCAAGAGGTTAAATATACTCTGACACTACAGAGTTTCCCCATAATCCCCTCCCTTGATCTCAGGCGTTATCCAAGGTCCTGGCAGGGGCTGAGGAAGCTGCCCACATTCTCCAAACACTGTTAATGCAGATCTTTCCTAGCCCCTGCTAGGACCTTCAGCAGGTCTGTGGGAATCTACATGCATCTGTCGTGTGTTATACAGTATATGCAGCATGGTCCTAAAATGTAAATTAACATGAATACTTACATATTGAAAGGGGATTAGGATAACAAGGAAGAGGCCGCTGAAGAAAAGAACCATAACGAGCACAAAGAGTACGCCATGACAGGAAGTGAAATCCACCTATAAAAGCAGAAGAAATGTATATCAATCCTCACTTTACAACCTCTGGTGTAGAAGTAGGAGTTGAAGCAGTTGTAACTGGGATTGGGCCCCTGCTACAGGAAAGCCTAGGCAGGTCACCATCCCTTTACTACTACTGTGGGCACAGGTGAGGTGAGGGGAGGCTGCAATGGTGGGCACAGATGAGGCGAGACTGCAATGGTGGGCACAGGTGAGGTGAGGCTGCAATGGTAGGCACAGGTGAGGTGAGGCTGCAATGGTAGGCACAGGTGAGGTGAGGCTGCAATGTTGGGCACAGGTGAGGTGAGGCTGCAATGGTAGGCACAGGTGAGGTGAGGCTGCAATGTTGGGCACAGGTGAGGTGAGGCTGCAATGGTGGGCACAGGTGAGGTCAGGCTGCAATGGTGGCCCCAGGTGAGGTGAGGCTGCAATGGTGGGCACAGGTGAGACGAGGCTGCAATGGTGGGCACAGGTGAAGCGAGGCTGTAATGGTGGGCACAGGTGAAGCGAGGCTGTAATGGTGGGCACAGGTGAAGCTGCAATGGTGGGCACAGGTGAGGCTGCAATGGTGGGCACAGGTGAGGCTGCAATGGTGGGTACAGGTGAGGCGAGGCTGCAATGGTGGGCACAGGTAAGCTGAGGCTGCAATGGTGGGCACAGTGAGGCGAGGCTGCAATGGTGGGCACAATGAGGCGAGGCTGCAATGGTGGGCACAGTGAGGTGAGGCTGCAATGGTGGGCACAGTGAGGCGAGGCTGCAATGGTGGGCACAGGTGAGGCTGCAATGGTGGGCACTGATAAGGTTGTAATATTTATTTTTGCAACTTAATTCTGAATGGAACATTTAAGTGTAATTTCATGTGATCATTTATGAGGGCGTGTATAGGGGTGGAATTAGGGGCGGTGCATGGTAGGGATTGGGTTGGGCAAATGGTGGCGAGTAACACTTAAGGCCTGGCTAGTAGCTCAGGACTTGAAATTTTGAGCCCTGCCCTATACCGTCCCCTGTGTGTGTGGTCTTGTGCCATTACAAATCACATAACCAAATCCATGGGGTACATGGTGAAGCATCATTTTACCTAGGGCCCCAACCCCTATAGCTTCACACCAGCGTGCAACTAGAGGCACACCTGTAGCTAAAAATCATAGAACTTTGTTGCAAAAAAGTGTTTGGCACTGTCTCTGTTTTTATTTTTTTATTTATTTTTATTTTAGGCCTATATAAATTTAAAGCGGAGTTCCACCCAAAAATGGAACTTCCGCTTTTCGGAATCATCCCCCCCTCCGGTGTCACTTTTGGCACCTTTCAGGGGAGAGGGGGGAGCAGATACCTGTATAATCCAGGTATTTGCTCCCACTTCTGAGCATTGATAGCCGCGGTATCCACGGATATCTATGCCATATCCGACGCCTCCTCCGTCCCCCTCCGCTGTCTTCTGGGAGAAACATAGGTCCCAGAAGACAGCAGGCACCAGTGGGATCATGCAGCGCGACTCGCAGTAGGGAACCAGGCTGTGAAGCCGCAAGGCCTTACTTCCTGATTCCCTTAACGAAGATGGCGGCACCACCACTCGAGAGCCGAGGGACAGATTGGCTTTGTGTGCCGACTTTGCGGGCGCCCTGGACAGGTAAGTGTCCATATTTTAAAAGTCAGCAGCTGCAGTATTTGTAGCTGCTGACTTTAAAAGAAAAAATTGGGCAGAACTCCGCTTTAAGTATACTTTTTTTTAAAGAAAAAAATATCTGCAGACGTAAGGCATGTTCATTTGTCTAAAACTGAAAACCCCAGAAATACAAACCCTTTTGCAAGCAAAGTAGCATCTATATATTTATCTGAAAGGGTTAGCAGTCTGCCTAAAGTTTTTTTATTTTTTTTAACACAGGTAGTCTGCCTAAAGTTTAGCTTTATTATAAAAAAAATAATTTATTATTCAAAATGAAAGAAATTAAATTATGAAATAAAAGTGTGATGTATCCAAGAAGGCTGCAGGGGGGGAGGGAGGCAAACATCCGCTCAGATCACCGTAGCGATCTGACTGGAAGTTGGAGCGGGTACCTGGTTTTGACCAAAATGTGCCAAATGTGGAACTTTCCCTTTTGGGTGAAGTTCCACTTGAATGCTATAGGTTTCCCCTCTGAACACCCTTTAGATGTAAGGGAGTAGTTGTGGCCACCCCTTACCGTGTGGTGACAAGTGGCCCTGGGGAGAAGCTACTTTAACATAGTAAAGCTCTGCCCTTTGACTAAATGCCACAGAGTGCTGGGCATGGCACATACTTTATTTACTGTGATGACCAAGGTAGAGAAGGCATATGTGAGTGCCGAGCAAAGGGAAATGTTAGATGTACCTAAATGCAGTGTGCTTGTTCATGCTTTTAGGGCTTCCTTTCTTAACCAGGGTTCCATGGTACCTAAGGGGTCCTCCAGAAGTTGCCTGGGATTCCTTGAGAAGCAAGCAGTAGCAAATTGATTTCCCACCTACTCTGACCAGCAATGCTAGGGGGGCATTTTTCCACTGACCACCAATGTAAGGGGTCACTTTTACACTGACTACTAATATTAGGGTATCGTTTCCTTTTGTTTCCTGTTATTTATATTAATTTCATTTTTAGGCTTTTATATAAAACTTCCTACAACTTTCTGCTCACACTAATGTATCATCAGTTGTAGTTATATTCGTTTTTAACAGGGATTCCCTGAGAACTGAAATTTTTTTTGGGGGTTCCTTAAGGTAAAAAGGTTAAGAAAGAGCTTGTTTGGAGGGTTTAAACAGGGACTGTTAGTGCAGTGAGTGTTTGGGGTGTCATGCGGCAGTGTTCCAGTCGCACTGGGTGGTGGATGACTGAATTAATCCAAATTGTGCCCACTACCTATCACATACACAACGGCAGAGCAATGGGGCTGATTTACTAAAGGCAAATACACCGTGCACTGTGCAGTTGCACTCTGCCAGAGCAGTTGCTGCAGAGCTTAGAAAATGAGGAAGAGCTCTGCTGACTTCCATCGTCCAATCATGTTCAAGCAAAAATACTGTTTTTTTTCCTTGCACGTGATTGGGTACTTTTTGCAAAGTAAATCAACTCCACTTCCTTTCTTTCTATAACAGGATTGATGACAGAACATAGAGACTCTTTTCAAGATTTTCTATGGTTGATCATGCACTGTAATTTATTAGTCATAGCTAGTGTAGAAAGATGTAAAACAAAGGAAGCTACTTCCATATGACTTTTCACCTGACTTACTAGCTAACCATGTCTTATGCCTCAGCTTTTAGTAGATAAAGAAATTTGTTTAGGTGAAAGTTGAATAACTTTGGTTATGGAGAAAATAAGCCATTTCTCCATAATCAGGAGATCAGCATGATGGCCCCTCTCTATACTACAGGAATAAGGCTTCATTGATAACGTTGCTGCCTTACAACTCTCCATGATTCTTCTAGTGCAGAGATCTGCAAACCTTGCAAATAAAGAGACAGTTTACTGTCTTTCAGACTTTAGGGGGGCCGGACTGTGGCCAGCGGAGGTAGAAAATGTCCCAGGCCCAGCATCAGTGAATAAACATGGCCTCAAGGTTGGAGGTCAGTAGGAGGAGAAGTAGTGCCCCACCATTGGTATCAGTGGGAGGAATAGTGCCCCATCATTGGTATCAGTGGGAGGAATAGTGCCCCATCATTGGTGTCGGTGGGAGGAATAGTGCCCCATCATTGGTGTCGGTGGGAGGAATAGTGCCCCATCATTGGTGTCGGTGGGAGGAATAGTGCCCCATCATTGGTGTCGGTGGGAGGAATAGTGCCCAATCATTGATACTAGTGGTAGAAATAATGACCCCTCATTAGTATCAGTGGCAGGAATTATTCCCTTACTGTTGGTGTCAGTGTGAGGAATAGTGCCTCATATCATTGAGAGGAAGAGTGCCCCAAGGACCGGATAAAGACCAGCAAAGTTTGGAGACCACTGTTTTCGTATATCAAACTCAATAGAAAAATGAACTCAAAGTATATCTATACTGGTAAGTTTTTTTGTTGTAGCATAAGGAATGGTTTTAGAATTGGGGACACAACAGGAATGGAAAGCAAGCTTCTCAAATTTAGGAGAAATACGCTCTCACACAGTCGTCACCAAAACAGGTGTCCCCATTCCATTTGATTTTTGTTTTGGTGACAACTCTTAAATGTATTTCCCACCACTTTTTGACCCAGTTTCACTGGACACCAGGACAAAAAAAGAGGGTGAAATTCCCCAAACAGAGATGAAGAAAGCAATAAGAATTGGACAAGGGGTGTAAAGTTCTCATATTCTATACAAACTGAAGGCCTTGGTAAATAACTATTTATGCTGCGTATTTATTAAACATGAAAGAACAACTTCCATAAAGGTCTCCAGGGTTATTAAACCCATAGTTACAAATACATAGGGACATATTTATAAAACAGTGACTCTGACATTCACCAAACATTTGTTGCAGGTGAATGTGTATTAAATGACAGTGATTGATTCACTGCCAATGGTAGTTTGGTGAAAGTAGCATTCACTGCTTTATTTTTTATTTATTTCAAGTACTTACTGTATGTAGCACTGTCAATATACATTGTAAATTCACATCAGTCCCTACCCTCAAGGAGCTTACAACCTAAAGTCCCCTAACTCACATTCATACATATACTAGGGCCAATTTACACAGGATCCGATTAACCTACCAGCATGTCTTTTTAGAGTGTGGGAGGAAACTGGAGTACAAAGAGGAAACCCACGCAGGCACAGGGAGAACATGCAAACTCCAGGCAGATGGTGTCATGGTTGGGATTCAAACCAGCAACCTTTTTTGCTGCTAGGTGAAAGTGCTAACCACTACACCACTGTGCTTTATGTTATTTTATAGGACAGCAAGGTACTCTGCCATTTGGGAGATCTGAGTACAGTGTGCGCATTACATTCAACTTGTTACCCGTCTTCTAATCTGTATGTCTTAACGTGTACAAGCGCTAGGGATTTCTCCATACACATCTATTATGTGCATTATTGTAGTGCACCCGTCCAGTCCTGCAAGTCACTCTGATATTTGGGGATACAGATAGGGGTTTAATTGACACTAGGCAGTTTACACATCCCAGCTCCACCAGTAGCCTTGGTATTGATGTTTATTTGATTTTCATGATCTCTTACCTTGGTTTGGAAGCTGAATACAGTGACGGAAATGCAGACAAGTGCCGTAATTCCGAGACACAGGAGCACAGATGTGGTATTATAATAGCTGAGAAGACAAGGGACACACAATAAGGAAGGTGTCATTTGTAAGCACGTTAGTCTAGTCTCAACTATATGATGGAAGGTAAATCTCATTGAGGCAGGTCTGGATATTCCCTCAGTTGATCATATGAAACAATATATACTGTACAGTATATTAAAAACATTGTAACTGTGAGCAAATGGCCGTGATTTATTATTGGGGTTCAAGGAGGTTATTCAAACACTATAATGTACACAATCCTTTTCTCTAAGGGTTCTTTCACACGGGGCGGATCCGTAATGATCATCCGCTGCTCAGCGGGGATCGCTCCGCTGATTCCCGGCTGAGCCGGCGGATGACAGGGCGGTCCCTGCACACTGTGCAGGGACCACCCTGTCAGATCTCCACTCTCCTCTATGGAGGATCGGATGAACACGGACCGTCTGTCCATGTTCATCTGATCTGCTCTGCAGACGGATAGAAAAATAGTTTTCCTCCGTCTACAGAATCGGACCATAGCGGACACGGACGATATCGGGTGTCAGCGGATGCTCATCCGCTGACACCCGCTATCCCATAGGGATGCATGTATGTCATCCGAAAACGGATGGATGAAATACGGACATACGGTCTGCCCGTGTGAAAGGGGCCTTAGTTGGTTTTAAATCTGTGAAATAAAATAGCTGATTTTAAATAAATAATAAATATATATATTTTTTTTAAAGAAATATTGGTACCTAAAAAGTCATGTTCTTGTTTTTTTTATGTAGTACCCTCCTAGGTAGGTGCTAGATTTAGATAGATTAGCTTTAATTTGGTTCTGATAGGTAAATTTAGTTCTCACACCGTGGGCAGCGTGGATAATTCTGTTAGGTAAAAGTATATTTTAGCTCACTGTAATCAGCGAGCTCACAATCTGCTAGTTAGGTCTGATCTGTGTGCTCTGCTGCTCCCAGTCTGCATAAGCTTCCTCTGTATCCTAGAGACTGGAGAAGTTTCTAGAGAAGCTATGCAGGTGGGAGCATGAATATGAATGCAGGTGCAGCCCATCCCAGAGAAGCAGGTTCTGAAGGCGTGCTGAGTGGCTGCATATACTCTTGGGGCACACAGAGCTCTGGGTATTGTCCCAGAGTGGAGGAGTCCAGTCTGGGGAGGGCACGCTCAGAGCTCCCAACTGTCCCTGATTTCGAGGGACTGTCCCTGATTTGGAGCAATGTCCCTCTGTCCCTCATTTCTCCCTCATTTTGGTCTGATCTATATAGTTGTATAGAAAATGCACTTTTTAAGTATCAAAAAGTGTTTTCCAGCACTAAACCTTTCATCTGATTTCTAAATGGCTGCATTTGTAAATTCCAAAAGCCAATATAAAGGAATATTAGTGGTAAAAAAAAGCACTTGTGGGTTTAACCAATCTTGTTTTTTTTGTACAATTCTCCTTTAACGGGGCGTGGCAAGGGGTGTGTCCTATTCCTGCATACTTTTGCTGATAGGTGTCCCTCATTCCCATCTCAAAAAGTTGGGAGGTATGCATGCTGCTCTCCCCGGACACAAGCTGCTGAAAGAGGCCTTCAATGGGCAACTTGAAGTGAGGAATGCAGAGACACGGGTGCTTTTGAAGAAGCTGACTGAGGGTAGCTGTTCACCTGAGATCTGTCTGGTATCACTGGAGGGCATCGCTTGGAAGATTGGAAGGAGGCATTCATCTGTCCTCGGGCCTTGTAAGTACAGACATTGCTGGACCTTATGCTCTAGCTACCCCTCTTAGTATAGTCAGCTGTGGGTCTGTTAAAGGGGACCCCAGCTGGTGTCCTGAAGAGCCCTGTCCAGATGCCTTCCACTTAAGCAAGAAAGGAAGATTAAGGCTGGGTTCACACTATTGCGAATTGGATGTGGGTTTCCCTGCATTCAATTCTCATGACAGGAGATTGTGTTCACATATCTCCGTGGCGACTGCGTAGCGAATTGCACAGGAGTCCTATGCTTCATTGGCTCCGTTTCACGTCCGAATACAGGCAAAAATTCAGGCCTGAAACGGAGAACAGGGACGCACTGGACCCCTGCTGTGAGCTGCATGCAATCTTAGTGTGAATCCAGCCTAAGGGGTTGATTTACTAAAAGCATATGAACTGTGCACTTTGCAAAGTGCAATTGCACGCTGTAAGAGCAAATGCTCCAAAGCTTAGTAAATAATGTAAAGCTCTGCTGACTCTTCATCATTCACTCACGTGCAAGCAAAAATGCATTTTTTTTTTATCTTCCTTGCATGTGATTGGGTATTCTTTGCAAAGTGAAACTTTACCTCATTTACCAAGCTCTGGGGCAACTGCACTTTGAAAGGTGCACGGTCCATTTGCCTTTAGTAAAGTGTCAGGAACGTTTCCTTTGTCTATATAATTTGTGCTAAAAGCTGTCCCTCTTTCTTATTTCACAATGTTGGGGAGGTCAACATAAGGTTGTTAGACGATGGTCTCCTTACCTGGACAGCATTCCAGTAACATATGACATGGAAAGTGTCTAGAGAAATAGAAAATAAAAATCACCATGTAAGATGACATAATAGAGTTAAAGCATGTTGTATTGTTCAAGACCAAGTGATGGGTTTTGTCTATGGCAGCAATAGACAAATCTCGGCTGATTTAGTTATGCCACCCTGATAAAATGAAGCTTTGGATAAAAGGAAGGATTTTTCTATCACAAAGGCTGCATGTGCTGCCAGTTCCATCTATATTTCTAAATATAAAAAACGATCAATCTTAGGACTTATTCAAACGGGTGCAGAGGACTATACTCTGTGAAAAGCTGTTTGTTTTGCATCCAGAGAATGCAGGAAGCCTGGGTCAGGGAATGGACTAAATGGAGACAAACCCACACATCCCCGCTTGACAGGCGTGCATGGACAGGTGCATGGCCCCAAAATGCATAATTCCCATTGCACACATTCCCGAAATAGGCCATATAGGAAGCGGGTGTTGTAGCACTGGCACAGTGTGGATTGTCAAAATTACCGTCCTAACATTTATTGGAGAAGACCACATCACAGTGGTAAGGTGCAACATTTCAGGGCCACGCAGGACCCCTTCATCAGGCATGTGACATGTCTGATGAAGGGGTCCTGTGTGGCCTGAAACATTGCACCTTACCACTGAAATGGGATGTGCTGGCGATACATACGGTACTTTGATTTAAGGTGCACGGCCCCAGACTGTCTGCATTCGGGGCTGTGCACCTGACCTTGCATCTTTGTCAAACTTGGATGTGCAAGTGAGTCTGGAAACCCACGGTGTCTCCGTTGATTAATACAGGCTCCACACTGCTCTGAACGCATAAACAAATGCACTTCCGCCCATGTGAATGAGTCCTAAGCCTGTGCTTTGTCCATGCATATTAAGGGCAAGTGCAGGTTTTCAAAAAAAGAAATAAACAATCATACTCACCTAGGTGGATGCAGCATCCATGACAGCTTCAGTGACTGACAGTCACCTGTTTCTGCTCTGCCCCTCCAGTGCTCACTGGACCGCTAGGGGCAGGAGCGGCTGGCTCAGGCCCACAGTCAGGATTCTTGCAGGGCATAGATTGGCTCTGTGACATCAGTCGACAGCAGACTTTAGCGCGCTGTTGGCTGAATATGGGTCACATTAGTGCAGAACTAAGTGCACTCCTGTGACCCACAGTAGAAGTATAGCCAAAATAGCTTTGGCCTTACTTCTCCTTAAAAAAAAGGTTCACTTTGAGTGAGACCTTCCTAGCTGAATTTACCTTTACCTCCCTTTCCTCTCTGTTCAGCCAGCAGGGGGGGAGGAAATTCCAGTGTAAGCTATGAGTCCCTAGAGTCCTAGCTTACACTGTGATGGTTCAGTGCTGTTCAGTGTTGTCACTTGGATTGAGTCACGTGCTCCTCCATACCTGGCAGTACCAAGTATTTCCTTTTACGCCCAACGCTGGCTGATAATACGATTTTCCATATAGGGTGTTTGAATATTTACATATTTACAGGCTATTTCCAACAGTAAGATCCTATGTAAACTCTTGTCTATCACTGTACACATCACATTTGTGCTAATATTTACATGCGTATAGTGTATACCCCATTGGCCCTATTGGTTGATAGGATGCAGGCAGCTCCTGCTGCCTAGTGTCCTTCATTACTAGGAAGAATAAGCTCTAATAAGAGTATATTCGCCTGTACATACTGTATGTAAAATAAGTTCCATATGCAGAACTATGGATGCTAATTTTTTTTTCTTTTTCTTTTTTTTACACAGCACATGTGCACATGAGCTATATATTACTGATCTGAATGCGCAGTATTGTCTGACCATGTGCAAGAGCTCTTACCCCAGTGATTTGACAAGCATTAACAGATTTAGCCATATAACTAAAACAATAAACACCTATCTCAAGACTTTGACACCATGGGGACTGACTGTTAGATAAATCCAACCCTTTTCACCACTCACAGGACAGCCTGTATCCTTCTCAATTCCTTGCATTCAGCTGGGTGCCAAGGCCCTAGAGTCCCCTCTTTGTCCACTGTAGTCCACCATTCAAATAACAGGCCCCACACTGAAGACGTTTCAACTCTAGCCAAGGTTTATTGCAATGACAACGCACCATTCACTCCCACCCAAAGCCATGCTTGGTCTTTGGTGGGTGGCCTATTATTTGGATAATTGATCAGGGGGACTGAATTATGTTAATCATAACACTGTGTTTTCAGAGTTTTTCACCTTAAAGCGGAGCTCCACCCTAAAGTGGAACTTCCGCTTATCGGATTCCTCCCCCCCTCCGGTGCCACAATTGGCAAATTCAGGGGAGAGGGGGGTGCAGATACCTGTATAATACATACTTCCGGGACTAGCTAGCTGCAGCTGCCCCGCCCCTATCTGAGGATGCCCGCCCCTATCCGCAGATGCCCGTTGTGTCTTGGGAAACACACTCATGCATGCGCAGTAGGGAACCGGGCAGTGAACCTGCAAGCTTAACTTCCTGATTCCCTGACAGAGGATAGCGGCGGGGGCAGCTGAGAGATGCGCGATCGCTCGTCATCTTCTGCCTACATAGCTGGACCCTGGAACAGGTAAGGTATTTAAGTGTCTTAAATTATTTATTAAAAGTCAGCAGCTGCAGTATTTGTAGCTGCTGACTTTTAAAAAAAAAAATTCAGGTGGACCTCCTCTTTAAGTAATGCATGGGACCATTAGCATCTGTCTTGACGCACTTCACATTACCATAGTGTTCAGATTAGAGTCACCATGATCCCTAGTGACCTTCATTAGCATAAATGCTGGGGTATGTAGCCATATTCATTTGAACTGAGGAAGCCTCCCAGATGAGTAGTGAAACAATGTCAATATCGCCAAACAGGTACAGTTGAATTAGAAATTACTACTAAAAGTTTGAAATCCTTCACTATACAAACAGTAAATAATTACATGTGCTTTGCTGGATATCTCTTTTACACCATAAAATACAGTATATGCATATTCAACTCTCACACAACATCCTGTATGCCGATTGGTTTTACTGCTACTCTGCTTAGGGGAACTGCTCTTGTAAAGTCTCAGCACTTACAAAGATACACAGCAAGATGAAGTTCCATGGGAAATACCTCCTGCAAAAAAAAAAAAAAAAAAAAAATGCACAATGAGATCAACTTTATAGCAAATACTGTATCAGGACTGGACATTGTAATATTAGAATTCAGACTTCAGCCATTAGATGTCAGTAAACTAATGTTTGCTCTCTATGGGTTACTACTAAACTTAAATTGATATTAAAGCTTCATTTAAAAAAAAAATCTGAATAAAAATCATATTATATTTACCTGCGCTGTGTATTTGTATTGCGCAGAGCAGCCCCAATACACTTCTTCCTGGCTCCTCCTCTTCAGCTAGTGCATAGCTCCAAACTGTCCCTGATTTCAAGGGACTGTCCCTGATTTGGAGCAATGTCCCTCTGTCCCTCATTCCTCCTCATTTGTCCCTTATTTTAGTCTGATCTATATAATTGTATATAAAATGCACTTTTTATCTATCAAAAAGTGTTTTCCAGCACTAAACCTTTCATCTGATTTCTAAATTGCTGCATTTGTAAATTCCAAAAGCCAATATAAAGGAATAGTAGTGATAAAAAAAGCACTTGTGGGTTTAAATAATCTTGTTTTTTTTTTTTTACAATTCTATTTTAAGGGGGCGTGGCAAGGGGTGTGTCCTATGCCTGCATACTTTTGCTGATAGGTGTCTCTCATTCCCATCTCAAAAAGTTGAGAGGTATGCGAGTGCCCCCGTAGAAGGCTGCTTTCTATGAGGGGAACTTGTGTGGGCTCAATCCCTTGCGTCTACAGACACAGACAGGGCAGTTAAGGCCCGCCCCCCGCTACCTTATCAGAGAATTTGATTGACAGCAGCGGGAGCCAATGGCTTCCGCTGCTATCAATCTGCCCAGTGAGGAAGGAGAGAGCCAAGAGTCGTTCATGCACAATGCTGGATCGTGATCGGGCTCAGGTAAGTATAAGGGAGGGTGGGGGATCCTGCAACACAGAAGGTTTTTTAACTTAGGGTAAAAAAACTTCAGAAAACTTAAAGAACCACTTTAAGGCCTCACAGAATGTTTTTAGAGACGTGCACTCCCACGGTTGTCAAATTGGAACCAACGGCTGTGTCTGAGCAGATGCAGATACGAATAGGACTGTCTGCACGCGGATGCATGGAATGCCTGTGTATCCTGTGTGGGCAAAAAAAGTTCCTTTTTATGGGTGTACACATACTTATGTCCATGTGAATGAGGCCTTATGCCCCATACACACGGTCGGAAAATCCGACCACAAAATCCATCGGATTTTTTCCGACGGATTTTGTCCGACACTGGTGTTGCATACACACGGTCGGACAAAGTTGTCGGAAAATCCAATCATTCTGAACGTGGTGACGTTTGTTGCCTACGACGGGAGTACGTAGAAGCTAGTAGCCAATAGCTTTGGTCTTGTAATGTGATCTGAGCATGCGTGGCACTTTGTCCGTCGGAATTCGCTACACACGATCGGAAAAAGTCCGATAGGACTTTGTTGTCGGAAAATTTGAGAGCAGGAGATAAAACTTTGTCCGTCGGAAAATCCGATGGAAAAAGTCAGATGGAGCCTACACACGGTCGGAATTTCCGACAACATTGTCCGATAGGACATTTTCCGTCGGAAAATCCGAACGTGTGTACGGGGCATTATACTTTATCTGCACTTTGTCTGCACTTTTGTAAGGTGTACATACATTATTTAACAACAATGAATTGCCTGGTGCCCAATGGGTGATCACTCTTGAAGGACAAAAGTTATCAGCCAAATTGTCTTTGCATGTCCCCCCCCCCCCCCCCCCCCCGGACCCATTAAAGTTCTCCAGTGATCCCCCACCTACCCTGCCTCAAATCTCAGATTAAACATTCATTCCTACTGTGTGAAAATAAAAATGTTCCCTTTTTAACTTCAGATCATGTCAATGAGCCGGCTCTTACCTTGGTCCGCTGCAGCAGGCCAGAACCAAGTATGTTGTGAAGAAAACAACGCTGTCAAAGCAAAACCAACAGGAAGTTAGTTGTAGGAATACCTTTTCATACATTTATGACCAAGAAAACAATTTTTCTGACATAATGAGGATATTTATTTACACTTAAAGGTAATGAAAAGGTGAAGTAACTCCAATGCCGCGTACACACGTGCGGACTTTTGCCGGCGGACTTAGTCCAACGGACAATCCCGCCGGACTTTCCAGCTGGGTCCGCTGGACTTTCCGAGCGTGTGGACTTGCCCACACACGTGCGGACTTGCCCACACACGCACGGACGGATAATCCGCCAGCCAAAGTCCGCGGGACTGTTGAAAATGAACGGACCTGCCCACACACGGAGCAGTCCGTTCATTTCGAACGCAACTTCAGGTACGTAGCTAGCGTAGGCAGTAAATGCCGGCGCGCTAGTTCCGTCACCTGTCATGGATTTAAAGGGAATCCCCACGCCGAAAAACGGCGTGGGGGTCCCCCCCAAATCCACGTCAGACCCTTATCCGAGCACGCAGCCTGGCAGGCCAGGAAAGGGGTGGGGACGAACGAGCGCCCCCCCCTCCTGAGCCGTACCAGGCCGCGTGCCCTCAACATGGGGGGTGCCCTGGGGAAAGGGGGGCCGTGCGGCCCCCCCACCCCAAAGCACCTTGTCCCCATGTTGATGAGGACAAGGGCCTCTTCCCGACAACCCTGGCCGTTGGTTGTCGGGGTCTGCGGGCGGGGGCTTATCGGAATCTGAGAGCCCCCTTTTATAAGGGGGCCCTCAGATCCCGGCCCCCCACCCTATGTGAATGAGTATGGGGTACGATGTACCCCTACCCATTCACCTAAGGTGTAAAATGTAAAGTAAAAAAAAACACACACACTTTTGAAAAAATAGTTTATTGCACTGCTCCGGGGGTCTTCTTCCGTCTTGGGGGTCTTCTCGCCGGACTCCCCCGCCATTTACCAAGCTCTTTTACCGAGCGGGGGAAGTCCGGCTACCTTCTTCGTCGTCGCCGCCGTCGTCTGGGGGTCTCGATCCGCCTTCGGGGGTCTTCCGGGGGTCTCTTCTGTTCTTGCGGCGGTCGTCGTCTTCCGCGCCGCCGCCTTCTTCTTCTTGTTGTCCTTCTTCTTGTTCTTCTTCTTCTTCCGATGTTGACCCGACGCTCTCTCTGCCCGGAATGCCTGTGCCGCGCTGCGCTGGGACTTATATAGGGGCATGGGGACAGGGTCACATGCTCATGTCACATGGTGACCCCGCCCCCTTGTGTTGTCACAGTCCCGGAGGATGCTGGGACTGTGACATCGCAAGGGGGCGGGGTCACCATGTGACATGAACATGTGACCCTGTCCCCATGCCCCTATATAAGTCCCAGCGCAGCGCGCCTCTGCCATTCCGGGCAGAGAGAGCATCGGGTCAACATCGGAAGAAGAAGAAGGACAAGAAGGAGAAGGCGCCGGCGGCGCGGAAGACGACGACCGCCGCAAGAACAGAAGAGACCCCCGGAAGACCCCCGAAGGCGGATGGAGACCCCCAGACGACGGCGGCGACGACGAAGAAGGTAGCCGGACTCCTCCGCTCATGAAAGAGCTAGGTAAAAGAGCAGAAGAGAGCGGAGGAGTCCGGCGAGAAGACCCCTAAGACGGAAGAAGACCCCCGGAGCAGTGCAATAAAATATTTTTTCAAAAGTGTGTGTGTTTTTGTACTTTACATTTTACACCTTAGGTGAATGGGTAGGGGTACATCGTACCCCATACTCATTCACATAGGGTGGGGGGCCGGTATCTGGGGGCCCCCTTATTAAAGGGTGCTCCCAGATGCCGATAAGCCCCCGCCCGCAGACCCCGACAACCAACGGCCAGGGTTGTCGGGAAGAGGCCCTTGTCCTCATCAACATGGGGACAAGGTGCTTTGGGGTGGGGGGGCCGCACGGCCCCCCTTTCCCCAGGGCACCCCCCATGTTGAGGGCACGCGGCCTGGTACGGCTCAGGAGGGGGGGGGGCGCTTGTTCGTCCCCACCCCTTTCCTGGCCTGCCAGGCTGCGTGTTTGGATGAGGGTCTGACATGGATTTGGGGGGAACCCCCACGCTGTTTTTTCGGCGTGGGGAGTCCCTTTAAATCCATGCCAGCTTACGGAGCCAGCGCGGCGGCATTTAGTGCCTACGCTAGCTACGTAACCTGAAGTCACGTGCTAAATGAACGGACTTGCCGATGAGCGGCAAGTCCGTTCATTTTCAAATGTCCCGCGGACTTGCCTACACCAAGGCTTGGATGAACCGCAGATGTGTATCAGATGTGTATCAGTGAAGGCGAGGCTTGGCTGGATATTTTAACTATATTTAGTGGGATTTTTTACAGGAAGTATTTTCTCATGTCCCGGAACCAATCGCGACAAAACCGGTCGGGAGGGGAAATACACAACCTGTCATCGTGTTTTAAACTTATCACTGTATACTGCCTTTACCTATATGCCTGTTCTTCTACAGAAACATGTAAATGCATTACTTTAGCTCAATAAATCTTCTGAAAGAGGTTTTACACTATTGGAGCTTCTTTTCTCTTATTTGACATACCGCTGGAATATCTGGATTATCAGAGACCAAACCATTAGGAGCTGTATGCGGGCTGCAAATTACTGACTCTTGCCTCCCCTGATTAACCTGAAATGGTGGATACACAAAGGCACTTATGACCTTTCATAACTAGAGGGTCTATACTCTTGGGTAAGAGTACATCTTAACCTCTGTGTCGGTGGCATGTAACTTGGTGGAGGACTTTTTCTTCTGAATCATTTACGCATTCTTGTGATGATTTTTCATCTGTTTCACTTACCTTGGCTACTTATAAGCCATTTTGTCTTTGGATATAGAGACTTTATATAATATTTTTTGTTGATTTTTGTTTATTCTTTAGCTCTTAATAGCACAACATATTTATCCTTTTCTCACTATTTTGTTGTGTTTTTATCTCACAATTTTATGTTGCAGCTGCTTTTACTTTGAGCACTATTTACACAAGAGCAGTATTATTTATGTATTATACTGCTAGTATAAGCACTTCGGCCTCAGTGCCCCCCAGGCTTGGGTTGCCTGAGGCAGCTGCCTCAATAGGCCTTATTACACTCTAACAAATAGCCTTAGTTTATTGTCTTTTTTACACTTTGAGTATTCAGTCATTGTTGATGAATAACAACATAAATAAATTTCATCTTTCTACTGTAAATTAATACAAATTGATTGGTTGCCATATGGTTCTGTAGATCTTCACACTGCCCTGTGTTGGCTAATTCATAAATCTTTGAGCAACAATGAACCCACGCTTCCTCATGGAATGCTAGGCATTTCTGACTAGCGACATCAAACGATCAATTGAGTCCAGCAAGTAGCAAACAATTGCCAAAAAGATGAAAAATATGAGGGTCTATTTACACTGGTGTGCCATTTTGAATACATGTAAAAGCATGGACAAACTGTACCTAAAGTACACAGAAACTTCAGGCTTTTGAGCTTTGGTGTGTTTTATTTTAATGCTGGACATGTAAAAAGTGTGTATAGTGCAATAACATACATTTGGATGTGCAAAGATGCCCTGTTTTGAAGGGAATACTCTAAACTCTTGTTTCTCTCCTTCTGAATTTCACGTAGACAAAAATTTCTGAAGCTTCAGACTGTTGCCTAATACTGACGGTTTCCTGTTATAATTGCTCATTTACACTTGTCATGGTATTCACTACCTCTGAAAAGCGATCTGCAGTTCACTGTCTTGCAGAAGGCTGGGAAGTGAAATATGGCCTACTCACCACTTGTTTTATCCCATGAAAGACTGCAGCATCATGCTGCAACTGCGTGCAGTAAACACGGTTCAGGGCGTTTGCAGTCCCATTCACATGCATGGGTCATGTGGTACTGGCCACTGAATGCATCATGATATAATTTTTGCCAAGCCCACAAAACAAAGTATCACTGTATACCACTCTGTCCAGCTGCCATGTTAGGTCAAGTTGGGGGGGGGGGGCAGTAAAACCACAGCGCAACCACCTATTTTTACCCCCCCCCCCAGCCACAAAGGTAAATGAAACTTAAAGCAGAGCTCCACCAAAAATAGGAAGCTCCACCCGTCTGCCTCCTCCTTCCCATTCGCTGCCACATTTGGCACCCTCTGGGGGGGGGGGGTACCTTGTTTTGACGGGTACCAGCTCCCACTTCCGGCTAAGTTCGCCACAATGAACTCAGCCTGATGTTCGGCCCCTCTCCTCCTTCCTCGCAGCCAGCCCATTCACAGAAACAGGGCTATGTAAATAGGCCTTTTGTAACAGGGCTTTATAGGGGTTATAGATAAAAACAAGTGAACAGGAGCCTAGAGCGCCATCTGCTGGATAAAAAAGCTATAACATAAACAGGTACATATGCAATAATTTACATTTACATGACTATAGAAAAGAAAAAATACTCACTAGGATGCCCAATACCAGCCTGGGTTTGCCTGGACATATTCTTTAACTGGATCACTGAAAGACAAGTAACAGGTTGGTGGTCAGCGGGAGTGAAAAAATGTATATAGCACCTGTGGTCAGTAGGAGGAGGAATAGTGCCCCATTGTTGGTAACAGTGGGGAGGAATAGAGCCCCATTGTTGGTAACAGTAGGAGGAATAGAGCCCCATTATTGGTGCCAGTGGAAGGAATAGTGCCCCATCATTGTTATCAGTGGGAGGAATAGTGCCCCATCACTGGTATCAGTAGGAGGAATAGTGCCCCATCATTGTTATCAGTGGGAAGAATAGTGCCCCACCACTGGTATCAGTGGGAGGAATAGTTCCCCATCATTGTTATCAGTGGGAAGAATAGTGCCCCGTCATTTGTATCAGTGGGAGGAGTAGTGCCCCATCATTGGTATCAGCAGGAGGAATAGTGCCCTATCATTGTTAACAGTGCCCCATCTTTGGTCAGTGGGAACAATAGAGCCCCATCACTGTTAACAGTGGGAGGAATAGTGCTTCATCATTAGTCAGTGCAAAGAATAGTGCCCCAACTTTGTTATCAGTGGGAGGAATAGTGCTCCATCATTGGTCAGTGGGAGGAATAGTGCTCCATCAATGGCCAGTGGGAGAAATAGTGCTCTAACATTGGTCAGTGGGAGGAATAGTTCCCCTTCGTTGTTAACAGTGGGAAGAATAGTGCCCCAAGGGCCAGCTGCACTGTTGGTGTCAGTGAGAGTAATAGTGCCTTGCGTCAGTGGGGGGAATAGTGCCCAAGGGCCAGTTAAAGGCTAGTAAAGGGCCACAGTTTGGAGACCACTGGTCTAGTTCATAATTAGAATTGCCATCATGCACTTTTAACCTGTTTTCCATCCATAGGGATTATTCAGATAAGTGAATATGTACTTAGTGAACTGTGTTTTCATGTACAATATGAATTCTTGTGTCAAAATCCAGTTGTTTTTATACTAAGGAATAACTCACCAGAAGGTAAAGAGAGCCACAATGGAGACGGTGACTAAAAGCTGAAGTGAAAGGATTGAATAGACCTGGAAAAGAAAAGAAAATGAAGAGCATTGGGGAGAGGAGAAATGTCCCTTTATATCGTCAGTGATATCATTCTCCGGAGAGAACAATGTCTTTCTGTACCCACAGCTCAGTTCTTGGTACTCGCTCTCACTGATCCCATATATTTACAGTATAAAGGCAAATACACTTCCATTACATTATAGAGGACTGACCCCCACATACCTTGCGGATGAAGGACCTGCGCACTCGGGCATCCTCCCAGCTCAGTGATGTCAGCATCTCCGTGTCTCCAGAATAGGCTCCACTCCCGTAGCCGGGGCTGTGCCCTGCAACAAAGAGGAATGGTCAGCTGCCACCCGATGATATGCAGAGAGGCTTAACCACTTGCTTACTGGGCACTTAAACCCCCCTCCTGCCCAGACCAATTTTCAGCTTTCGGCGCTGACGCAATGTACGCAATGACAATTGCGCGGTCATACAACACTGTACCCAAATGACATTTTTATAATTTTTTTCCCACAAATAGAGCTTTCTTTTGGTGGTATTTAATCACACCTGGGGTTTTTATTTTTTGCTAAACAAAAAAAAAAAATGGAAAATTAAAAAAAAAAAAAAATCATGTTTAATAGTTTGTTATAAAATTTGCAAACAGGTAATTTTTCTGCTTCATTGATATGCGCTGATGCACTGGTGGGCACTGATAGGCTGCACTGGTGGGCACTGATAGGCTGCACTGGTGGGCACAGATAAGTCGGTACTGATGGGGACAGATAAGTCGGTACTGATGGGGACAGATAAGTCGGCACTGATGGGCACGGATGGGTGGCACTGATGGGCACTGATAGATGGCACTGATGGGCACTGGTAGGTGACACTGATGGGCACTGGTAGGTGACACTGATGTGCAGCACTCTTAAGGCACTTATTGTGGGCACTGACAGGTGGCACTGGCAGATGGCCCTGTGGGCACTGACAGATGGCACTGTGGGCACTGACAGGTGGAGCTGGTGGGCACTGACAGGTGGAGCTGGTGGGCACTGGTAGGTGGCACTTTTAGGGGGCACAGGCGGGCACCGTGGACCCGGGGCACTTTGCAGTGATCGGGACTAATGTCCCTCTCACTGCCACCGGTGATCGCCTTCAGGGGGCGCACAGGCCGATCGTGAACTGGACGATGTCAATAGACGTCGTCCCGGCAAATAGGATCTGTGCTGTAGCCGTCATTCGGCTATAGCGCGGATCTCAGGTGGTTAAAGTGGAACTAAACCCCTTTCCCAAAACAGTTACATTGAATGATAACCCTCACAAGTGCTTGTGTTCTCAGCTGAACTGTCAAGTCATCAAATGGCAGTGTCATAACTGGTTACATGTACAGCACTATGGCAACTGCAGGTCAAACAGAGGCCAATATGGCAGCTTCTTTGCTCTATAAAGGATAGGAGTGTTTAGTTCCGCTTTAACAATTGTATTCTGTATAACCATAATATTAATGAACAAGCACTACAAAGCATCCCTGCAACTATTTAAAGAGGAACTCTAAGCAGGTGTAAAATACTTTTATTATAGTAATTAAACAGTGATAAGTAAAATACTGGTCATAGACTTAAGTGGAATTAAACTGTAAAAATAAAAATTTGCTAGGAGGTAGGGATTATTGGCAGAAGAGACATGTAAAGCCTCCTGTGTCAAAAAATGACTTATTTTTTCCCCATAGCACATTCCACCCTGTGTAGTAAATGCGCCCACAAGTGAACACTGAAAAAAAGAAATAAAGGTTTTTGTAAAAAAACAAAAAAACCTACAAGTGTGAATTTAGGCCCATTGTGGTGTATTAGGCAGCCCATATTAATACATGTGCAGTCTCAAAGGCATAGTTCACTTGTACCAAAAACTGCATATGCAGGTAATGCCCTTGCTATAGGTGTAGGCCATTTATGTACTGTACCTCCTGAAACCTGACTGAAAAACTCCCAGACGTCACATGATCCCATCCTGCCTTGTTGCTAGGACGTTGCTAAGAGAGGCCTAGCTCTTTTCATGTTCACTATCACAGGAGTGAGCTCTTTCTCAAACCTCCTCACATGCGCTTCCCCTCCCCTGGTGCAGTAGCTTTGAGCTCAGAGCCCTAACAACAAGGCTGGATGGGAGTTTTTTGATTAGGCTTGATGAGGTATGTAAATTGCCTACACCTAAAGCAAGGGCACTATTTACATTTGGTCAAAGCTGCACAGATTGTTTTTTATCAACAGGCCCAACTTACTTGCACAGGCAGTTTTTTGATAAAGCTGAACTATGTATTTAGAGCAGAACTAGCAGTCCAAGGTCCCTTGCCAGCGTCGGCAACTTCTCCTCACTTGTGTCTGGGTGACGGTCTTCGGCCATCTAAACTGGTGCATATCCAGTTGCTGTAAATTCTAAAGAAGACTGGAAACAGGCAGGTAAGGTTATTGTATTGCAGAAGGGACATTGTCTGTCTTTTCTGCAATAAAGAGCTTGTCTGCGCCCAGTTTCTTTTAACCGATTCAGCCCTGGAAAATGTAACCCCCTACCTGACCAGAGCACTTTTTGCAATTCGGCACTGCGTTACTTTAACTGACAATTGCGCGGTCGTGCGACGTTGCACCCAAACAAAATTGACGTCCTTTTTTTCCCACAAATAGAGCTTTCTTTTGGTGGTATTTGATCACCTCTGCAGTTTTTATTTTTTGCGCTATAAACAAAAAAAGAGCGACAATTTTGAAAAAAAAAACCGTATTATTTTTTACTTTTTGCTATAATAAATATCCCCCAAAATATATAAAAAAACTTTTTTTCCCTCAGTTTAGGCCTATATGTATTTTTCTACATATTTTTTGTAAAAAAAAATCACAATAAGCGTATATTGAATGGTTTGCGCAAAAGTTATAGCGTCTACAAACTAGGGGATAGTTTTATGGCATTTTTTGTTTTTATTATTATTTTTTTTATTAGTAATGGAGGCGATATGCGATTTTTATACTGACTGCGACATTATGGCGGACACATCGGACACTTTTGACACTATTTTGGGACCATTTTCATTTATACAGCGATCAGTGCTATAAAAATGCACTGATTACTGTGTAAATGACACGGGCAGTGAAGGGGTTTACCACTAGGGGGTGATGAAGGGGTTAAATGTGTCCTAGGGAGTGATTCTAACTGCGGGGGGGTTGGGCTTTAAATTACATGACAGCAGTCACTGCTCCCGATAACAGGGAGTAGTGATCTCACAAGCCAGAATGGGGAAATGCCTTGTTTACATAGGGACTTCCCTGTTCGGCGGCTCCGTGACACGATCGCAGGGGAGACCGGTGGACATCGTGGGCACGGTCACGCTGTACTGCTATCCCCGCCTCTTAAAGGAGACGTACAGGTATGCCCATTTGCCCACCGCTGCCATTGTGCCAACATATTTCGGCATGCAGCGGTCGGCAAGTGGTTAAAGGGTTAGTTCAGCTTTACAGAAAAACTGCTTATGCAGGTAAGAGGTGTTTTTAGATAAAAACAAACTGTGCAGCTCTGACTATAGTGTGATAATGCCCTTGCTATAGGTGTAGGCCATGTACATATGAAAATGCTATGTCCTAGCAATGTCCTGGGAGTATTCTAGTCAGGCTTCATGAGGTAGGTAATGGCCTACACCTATAGCAAGGCATTATTCAACGTTAGTCAGCGTTGCACAGTTTGTTTTTTATCTACATACGCCCTGCATAGGCAGTTTTTTGGTAAAGGTGAACTAATCCTTTAAATTAAGACTTGAGTTCTGTTTTAATGCAACATACTATAATGAGTATGTGTTACATGCATTACAGCGGATTGCCTGGGAGGAATGGGCCCTGACCTTGACCTTACCATAGCTTTTTCAAATAAAAATATTCTGGCATGCCCTAAGTCCTAAGCAAAGCAAAGCCCCGTTCATTTTATTGAAAGCTGGAAAAAAAGCAGTCAGGGGGAGGGGAGCCTGATTACACGAACTGTCAAAGTACCCTCTTATCAGCAGGGGGAACAATATTGATTAGGGCAGGTTTTCTAACTTGCCCCATAGAAATGAGACCACCTGTTTAAAGTGAAGCTATAAGTAAAATCATAACACATATGATGCAGTCTAATAGCATTAACATACTGTAGATTCCCCCCTGGACCACAGTCATATTAACTGTCACATAGTTATGCCGCATACACACGATCGGAATTCTCATCGGAAAAAAGCTCTGATGGTTTTCCTGACGGAATTTGGGGAATGTTGTTTGTCCTCCCTGTTTGGTCTGGTGGATGATCCGGTCCAGTCTTTCTCCTTTGGTCTCTCTGGGTTATGTATCTATGGTGCTAGTAGTCACTCCTCTGCTGCCACTTCCAGCAATGTCTACTGGAAGAGAGTAGACATTGCTGGAAGTGGCAGCAGAGGAGTGACTACTAGCACCATAGATACATAACCCAGAGAGACCAAAGGAGAAAGACTGGACCGGATCATCCACCAGACCAAACAGGGAGGACAAACAACATTCCCCAAAATATACATTCAAGATCCCTGAGGCACAGTAGAGTTCTGGATATCGATAGTCGGGGGGACAGGACACCCCAGAAAGGCGATACTTAACACTACCTGAGGTGAGAGACTAGAGAGACCGATCTAGGACAACTCCACTATAGTTGATCGTTAAGAAAACCTTAATGAATAGATTATAAGCTCGGCAACATCCGACTCAAATTTGGAGCACAATTGGACTATTATTATCACGAACTTTTTACATTCACACATGCACACCTACCCCCTTTGAATTTATTTTTAGTGTTCTAGCACATCCACGTGCACCACACGTATTCATCTTTATTCACCACTTTGATACTTTGTTTGATCATTATATTTTATGCGAACCACTATTCCATATGACATATGCGATTCACCTTTATGCCACGTATGTGATTCATTCATTTTATATATCTTTTATGATTATTATGTATTTTATTATTATGTTTAACACTGGGCATTCTCTATTTTAGAAAATTGTCATTATTGCTGTGTTCTCACATTATTTGCACTCACTTGCGATCTCTGTGATTTAGTCGCATTCAAGAGTCTATATCAGTTTATGATACACACCACCTCCATACCATGTACTTTCGTTGGTGACACTACTAATATAGCCTTTATTCACTAGTGCACCTATTTTTAACCATTTTTAATTTATATTATTAACCATTTGCGCGAAAATTCTTTTACCTATTTTATGACTTTTTGGTGTATTTGTGAACACTGCTCATTTTTGCTGCAAATATCACGTTTTACCATTCTTATAATTGACCCTAATTACTCACAGTAGCGCCAGGGATTTATCTATACAGTAGAGAAAAAATAAAAATAAAAATTGCTTATACAAGTCAGAGGAAAGGAAATCTAGCCACAAGGCCCAAATTTTAAAGAATTTTGTGTAAGGCTGGGCTCACAACATTGCGAATTGGATGTGGGTTCCCTGCATCCAATTTGCAATAGCAGGAGATTTTGAGCGGCTCTTTATGGAGTCGGTTCACACATCTCTGCTGCGGCTCAGGTGCAAATTCGCACAGGAGCCCTTTGCATCTTTTAGTCCGTTTTAGGGTCCAAAAATACGGGCTGAAATTGGACCTGTAACGGTGAACCAGGATGCATCGGAATCCTGCTAAGCAGCCTAAGTGTTTGCACATTGATGCTTCCACTCCTCAACTTCCTCTCTGACTGTGGGTATTACTGTGGACTTCCAATGGAGCAGAATGAGGCATTTGCCAGCATTATCCAACTGCCAACTGCAATACGTATATATACGTTGCAGTATGCAAGTAGTTTACCGGGATTATGGCTGAAGATATACACCATAACCCCGATATTGTTTTTTACAGCCAGCGGCTGGCTTTCTCAAGAAATCGTTCCAAAGCGGTCAACCCCCTCCCTCCACTTGCTGGAAACGATCCAACATGGCTGCCGGGAGGTCGCACAGGCGATCAAAGAGTAGATCTGCTTTGATCGCCTTTATGGCCTTGAAGGACCGGAGTGACGTCATGACGTCACTTACAGTCCAGCCTAGAAGTAAACAATTTTTTGGGGGAAAGAAAAAGATCAAAAATGTTTTATAATAGCAGTGATAAAAAAAATTAAAGGGACAATATAAAACTAAAAAGTAAAAAAAATAAGATTTTTTTTTTTTTCTAAGCGACCCTTTTCCTACGTGCTTGCGCGCAGAAGCAAGCGCATATGTAAGTCACGCACGCATATGTATATGGTATTCACACCACACCACACATGTGAGGTATGGCCACGAACGTTAGAGTGAAAGCAATAATTCTAGTGCTAGGCCCCATCTGTAACTCTAAACTTGTAACCTGCAAAGGTGTTTAAAGCATCGCCTATTGAGATTCTTAAGTGCTGTTGTTTGACGCTATTCCACGAGCGTGCGCAATTTTAAAGCGTGACATGTTAGGTATCTATTTAACATCATCTTTCACATTTTACAGAAAAATTGGGTAAATATTGTGTTTTGTTTCGTTCTAATTCATTAAAGTGTATTTTTTCCAAAAAAATTTCAATTGCAAAACCGCTGCTCATGACATAAAAATTGCATTGCCATTTTATTCCCCAATCTATAATGTTTGGGGGTTATAAGTAATTTTCTAGCAAAAAAATACTGATTTAAACTTATAAACAAAAAGTGCAGAAAAAAACCTTCAAGTGATTAAGGAGGTGAGGAATCAAAGAGCGTTCGTAAGACCCCACCGACTTCTTTGTATCATGAAATAGCATAGGGAGCTAGTGTTGTGTCACCTTATTGATTAGGTTACGGACATCAATCCAAAAAGGTCGGAGAATGGGACAGTCCCACCACAAGTGTAAGATGGTTAGGCAAATCATTTAAGGCCCCTTTCACGTGACAAGCCCACTCGGATCCGCTGTCCGTTTTTGTCTGATCTCCCCATAGAAATCAGCGGGGCTTTGACAGCTCCCTCCCCGCTCAGTGAGCAGAGACAGACCTGTCATCCGCCGGCTCAGCGGAGATCAATGAAGCGATCTCCTGCTGAGCTGGCGGACGCCGCTAAATGGATCCCCCCTGTGTGGAAGTGGTCTAACACTGAAAATGGTCAGAATTTATTAATTTAATTAAAACTTTTATCACAAAAACTTTCTGTAACGTCTTAATACGTGTTAGTGGGAATTTGGCTGTAATTTATTAGTCATTTATGTCAAGTCCATCTAAATCTATTCGTTCATAAAACACCACCATCTCCACAGATTGACAATGCTGCTCTCCATAAGGCTGGCCATATACAATCTGATTGTTCAATTTTTAACATACTAAAACTATGAGGACAAACCTAAGAATTCTTTTCTATTAGTATCATGTTAGGTCGACTCTTGCACTTTATAGTTGATGACAGATTTAAAGGAGACTGTACAATCAACCTGTATAGTGTATGGCCAGCCTTAGACAGAAAGTATATTACAGGTTAAATAGATACAAATTAAAAAAAAATGATTACAGACATCCAATGATTGGTAATCTACAATATATTTATTTTTTGGTTATGGATTTAGATATGCTTTAAGTCAGCTTTTTTACCATGGCACCATTCCTAAAAATTGCCCCAAAATGTCCAACAATTGTCAACAAGCCAGCTGGCGGATCAAGACAGCTTTTTTTGGTTACAGAAATCCACAGGTTTTTTTTATTTATTTTTTATTGAGCACAGCCTTGGGCCATTTGCGGCAACAGCCGATGATGTCATAATTTAATAAGGAAAACATTGGGCACTTGCATCTTTTTTACCCATCATCTGCCTCTCTCCATCAGCACTGGGGTCACGTTAATGATAAACGCTAGAATACTAGTCAGTACCACACTGCAGGGCTTTTTTTCTCAAACAATAGGTGCTGGAACTCAACCACGACCCCCTCAAAACCTCTCCACCCACACATACCCTCCAAATTACATCAAATAGTGGGTGTGGTCAGTCAAATTTCACGAACAGTAGTTCAGGAGGGTTACACACAGAGTGCAGAGCTGTCGCTTGTAAACACAGAAACCGGACTTCTGTGTTTACAAGTGATTGTGGTGAGCAGGCCCCCCCCCAAGAGTTTGAGCCAGAGGTGGTGGAACTGAGTTCCACCAAGTTCCCCTTGAAAAAAAAGCCCTGGTGCAAAGATAGTAGTACATGTGTGGATGCCACTGTATTATGTAAAACTATTTGTTTAAAAGAGTTGTAAAGGCAGAAGGATTTTTTATCTTAATGCATTCTATGCATTAAGATAAAAAACCTTCTGTGTGTAGCACCCTCCCCAGCCCCCCCTAATTACCTACCTGAGCCCTCTCTCTATCCAGTGTCCACAATCCCCTCAGCCATCCAGGACACTCCTCCTGATTGGCTGAGACAGAGCAGCGGCGCCATTGGCTTCACCAAGTCAGTCAGCCAATCAGGGGAGAGAGGGGGAGGAGCCAGGTTGGCGCTCCGTGTCTGAATGGATACATGGAGCTCTGACTGGGCTTGGGTGCCCCCTGTAGCAAGCTGCTGGCTGAGGGGCACTCAAATGAGGGAGGGACCAGGAACAGCAAAGAGGGACCCGAGAAGAGGAGGATCCTGGCTGCTCTGTGCAAAACCAACTGCACAGAGGAGGTAAGTATAACATGTTTGTTATTTAAAAAAAAAATTATTTTGTTTGTTTGTTTGTTATTTAAAAAAAAATGAGGCTCTACAATCAATTTAATTTTAGAATGGGGTGCCTCAAGATCGGCCATAATTTATAGGATGCCCTGACCTAAAAAAGTTGAAAAACACGCATTCTGAGGCTCCATTCACACGAGTGATTACACATGCTGCACTTTCCAGTGGCAGGAATCTGCGGATTCTGGCGGCTGGAATTGACAGATGACTTTAACTGCTGAGCCCATACAATGCAATGACAGGCTGCCAGCATCCCCAGCTTTCCGTGGCGGTTTGCATTGCCAGCAATTGCCTGCATTGATCGTGGCTGGATGCACTTTGCAATAAATAAATTCATTAAAGTGGTATTAATAGAAAAGTTAAGCCAGCAACTCAATAGCTTCTTCATTCAAAGGACTTTGTTTTTGCACAACAGCGATAACAGGATCCAATAAAATCCTAACGTGTTTCAGCCGAAGCCTTCCTCATCTTATTTAAAAACCTGCTGACTCTTCTGTCATAAATGCCCCCCTGCCTGTCAGAGGGTAATTAAATCTGAGCTGTGCATGTGCAGCTCAGACAGCATTTACGGTGTGCTCTGTGTGATGTGACTCCCGTGTGCAAGGGGCGGGAGTGATGTCACTGCATCCCGACCAAAGATTTTCAACACGGATAAAAGACTGGGGACCAGAGGCTCCATTTGTAGATAAGTCTCTCATAATGTACTAGTATGGGGTGCATGGCTTAAATCTGCAGGGGGGCACATTTTTTTAGTTTCTTATAGAGACTTTACTACCACTTTAACAATAAATAATATAATTAATATTCATTACCCATCTTGTTTTATTATTCTGGTACAGCCTTTTTAAATATCCAATGTGAAAAATGTTGACATTTTTCTTTCTATCATAAAAACTACCTGCATCCTCTTGTGTCCAGCTGGGATATACATTGGATGGGGGTGTTTGAAGATAATTGGCCTTCTTTCCCTCATCTGATGTGGCCTCCTCATAAGAAGGGGGTTCGGAGGGATTTACGGTGTTATTTCCATTCCCTCCTCCATTCTCCGTACTTTTGTTAGTAACAGTGACCTGTAAACAGATAATATACAACATAGGTAGACTAATCATTTGCCATGAAGTGAAGCTGCTGAATACCTGTAGGAACTATTCAAACCCCTGCAAAAAATATACTCATCCTTTTGCATCAATATACTCATATGATCTGAGTGCACCTTATACATTACCCTATCCTTGTCACATACTGTACATCCTAGACTTGTCATGTACTATGTGTCCAGGCACACATAGGCATTTACAAAGAAAACATCACCAGCGCGTTCAGGAGAGGAGCTTTTGAGCAGAAAATACACTTGACGCGCAAAAATGCATCTAAACATGCTTAAACGCTAGATGAGTTTAATGCTGGAGCGTTCATTCATTCCAAGGGTCAAAATAGATTACGGTAATATTCTTGCCAATGGAATTCATCAAAGCTCAAATGCTTGACGCAGCTAAATGCGTCTAAAAGCATGTGCATTATGCAGCTTTAGGTGTGTTTTTTAAAGCAGCATTTTACTGCCAGGAGTAATAGACGTTCAGAGGAGAAAATCTAACACTGTGTGAAACCCCAAGGTTTCTCTAGACTGGTTGCTAGGGGTTCCTTGAGCAATATACAATATCCTACTCTAAGATAAGTAGCTACTATCGGTGCCCTCTGACAACAAAGATTTTTTTTGGGTGTATCCTTCCCACTGACCACCAATGCAAGAAGCATTCTTTTTACTTGCCACTAGTGGCCACTCACCAGTATTCTAAAGAGGGCCCTTCTCCCACTAACCACCAGTCTAATAGGGGTCTTCTCCCACTAACCACCAGTCTAATATGGGTCTTCTCCCACTAACCACCAGTCTAACAGGGCCTTTATCCCACTAACCACCAGTCGAGCAGGGGTCTTCTCCCACTAACCACCAGACTAACAGGGGTCTTCTCCCACTAACCACCAGTCTAACAGGGGTCTTGTCCCACTAACCACCAGCCTAACAGGGGCATTCTCCCACTACCCACCAGTCTAACAGGGCCTTTATCCCACTAACCACCAGTCTAACAGGAGTCTTCTCCCACTAATCACCAGTCTAACAGGGGTCTTTATCCCACTAACCACCAGTCTAACAGGGGTCTTGTCCCACTAACCACCAGCCTAACAGGGGCATTCTCCCACTACCCACCAGTCTAAGAGGGCTCCTCTCCCACTAACCACCATTCTTACAGGGGCCTTCTCCCACTAACCACCAGTCTAACAGGGGCCTTCTCCCACTAACCACCAGTCTAACACGGTTTTCTCCCACTAACCAACAGTCTAACAGGACCTTTATCCCACTAACCACCAGTCTAACAGGGGTCTTGTCCCACTAACCACCAGTCTAACAGGGGTCTTGTCCCACTAACCACCAGCCTAACAGGGGCACTCTCACACTACCCACCAGTCTAACAGGGCCTTTATCCCACTAACCTACAGTCTCTAACAGGGGTCTTCTCCCACTAACCACCAGTCTAACAGGGCCTTTATCCCACTAACCACCAGTCTAACTGGGGTTTTCTCCCACTAACCACCAGTCTAACAGGGGTCTTGTTCCACTAACCACCAGCCTAACAGGGACCTTCTCCCACTAACCACCAGTCTAACAGGGGCCTTCTCCCACTAACCACCAGTCTAACACAGGTCTTCTCCCACTAACCACCAGTCTAACAGGGGCCTTCTCCCACTAACCACCAGTATAAAACAGGTCTTCTCCCACTAACCACCAGCCTAACAGGGGCATTCTCCCACTACCCACCAGTCTAACACAGGTCTTCTCCCACTAACCACCAGTCTAACAGGGGCCTTCACCCACTAACCACCAGTCTAACAGGACCTTTATCCCACTAACCACCAGTCTAACTGGGGTTTTCTCCCACTAACCACCAGTCTAACAGGGGTCTTGTTCCACTAACCACCAGCCTAACAGGGGCATTCTCCCACTACCCAGCAGTCTAACAGGGGCCTTCTACCACTAACCACCAGTATAACACAGGTCTTCTCTCACTAACCACCAGTCTAACAGGGGCCTTCTCCCACTAACCACCAGTCTAACAGGGGCATTCTCCCACTACCCACCAGTCTAACTGGGGCCTTCTCCCACTAACCACCAGTCTAACACAGGTCTTCTCCCACTAAACACCAGTCTAACAGGGGCCTAGGGATTAATTTCATTATTGAACTACAGTGGGCTTTCAGTCAATCCAAAATGTTAATCAACCTCAAACCTGAATATTTAAGAAAGTTAAAGTGATGTTTTGGCTTTCTTTGGAGAATATTAATGTGTACACAATTATTATGCAACTAAATGAAAAACGAAAACTTATAAATCTCACTTGTTTATATTCATCTATTAAAGTGAGAATAATAAAAACAAACAACTCAAAATTTACAAATAAACATTTAAAAATGTCTGACATTTAAAAAATAAATAAAATAAATCAGTGACCAATATAGCCACCCTTCTTTTCAGTACCAGTCAAAAGCCTTCCATTCATGGAGTCTGTCAGTTTCTTAATCTGTTGATGATCAACTTTTTGTGCAGCAGCAACTACAGCCTCCCAAACACTATTCAGAGAGGTGAACTGTTTTCTTTCACCATAAATCTCCAGGATTTAGGAAGGACCCACAAGCTCTAAATAGGGTTTAGATCAGGGGAAGAAGGGGGCCATGTCACTATTCTTTTATCTTTAAGACCCCTTTCACACTGGGGCGTTTTTCAGGTGCTTTTGGGCTAAAAATAGCGTCTGTAAATGCCTGAAAAACACCTCCCCTACAGCCCCAGTGTAAGAGAGTGCTTTCACACTGAGGTTATGCACTTGTAGGACATTAGAAATAGTCCTGCAAGCAGAATCTTTTGGGGGGTGTGGGATCGGTGTATACACAGCTCTTCCACCACCCCTGTCATTGGAATTAATGGGCACTGCTGCTGAAGCCCTGCAAAGCGATTCAGCAGCGGCACTTTGCGGGAGCTTTAAACCCTTTATTCAGCTGCTAGCAGGGGTTAAAAGTGCTATTACAGCGGTAAAGCGTTGCTTAAATTAGCAGTGTTTTACCGCTAACGCCCCTCCCCCTGTGTGAAAGGGGTCGAAGACCTTTACTGGCTAGCCACGCAGTGGAGTACTTCGATGCATGCAATGGAGCATTGTCCTGCATAAATATCATGGTCTTCTTGAAAAATGCAGACTTTTTTCTGTACCACTGCTTGAAGAAATTGTCTTCTAAAAACTGGCAGTAGGTTTGGGAGTTGAATTTGAGTCCATCGTCAACCCGAAAAGGTCCAACTAGCTCATTTTTAATAATACTAGCCCATACCAGTACCCCACCTCCACCTTGCTGGCATCTGGGTCGAAGTGGAGCTCTGTGTCCCTGTTACTGATCCATCCACAGGCCCATCTATCTGGTCCATCAAAGTCATGCCCTGTACACACGACTGGTTTTCCCGTCAGAATAAACTCTGAAGGTTCCGAGTTCCGATGAAATGCCGCTCAAGCTGTCTTGCATACGATCACACCAAAGTCCGACTGTCTAGAACGCAGTGACGTACAACATGCACGACGGGACTAGAAAACGGAAGTTCAATAGCCAGTAGCCAATAGCTTCCGTCTCGTACTTGCTTCAGAGCATGCGCCGTTTTTGGTGCGTCGGAACAGCAAACGTACAAGCGTTTTTTCCGATAGTAATTTTTTCTGTCGGAAAAATATAGAACATGTTCTCTATCTAAGTCCGTCTGAATTTTCGACGGAAAAAGTCTGATGGGGCACACACACGGTCGTAATATACCATGAAAAGCTCCCATCTGACTTTTTCTGTCAGAATGTCCGACCGTGTGTACACACTCTCATCTCATCAGTCCATAAAACCTTTGAAAAATCTGTCTTCAGATATTTCTTGGCCCAGTCTTGACGTTTCAATGTACAGTATGTGTCTTGTTCAGTGGTGGTCGGGTTTCAGCCCTCCTTATCTTGACCATGTCTCTGAGCACTGAACGCCTTGTACTTCTGTGCACTCCAGGTAGGTTGCGGTTCTGTGATATGACAGCACTGGAGGATAATGGGTTCCTGCTAGCTTCACGTTTGATTCTTCTCAAATGTTTGGCAGTTAATTGGTGTCTTTTTTTTTTTCTAAACACATTTCTTGTGACCCTGTTGACTATTTGCAACAAAGCGTTTGATGGTTCTGTGATCACGCCGCCAATTTCTTAGCAATTTCTGCATCCCTCTGAATACTTTTTACAATTTTTGACTCAGTTAAGGGCTCTTTCACACGGGGCGGATCAGTGCAGATCCGCCCCATGGATATCCGCTTGCTCAGCGGGGATCGCCGGAGCGATCTCCGCTGAGCAGGAAGATGACAGGTCCGTCTCTGCACACTATGCAGGGGTGGACCTGTCACAGCGCCGCTCTCCCCTATGGTAGATCGGGTGACGACGGACCGTAGAGTCCGTCTTCATCCGATCCGCTCTGCAGACGGATGGAAAAAGAGGGTTTTCCTCCGTCTGCAGAAACGGACCATATCGGGCACGGACGAGATCGGGTGTCAGCGGATGTTCATCCGCTGACACACGCTATCCCATAGGGATACATGTTCGTCCATTTTGCATCCGAAAACGGAAGGATGAAAAACGGACATACGGTCCGTCCGCGTGAAAGAGCCCTTAATCTCTTTTTTGGACTATTTTGCCTGAGGAAAAGAAGCTGCCCAATAATTATGCACACCTTGATATAGGGTGTTGATCGCCTTAGGCCACACCCTCCCTCATTACACAAATACACATCACCTGATAGGCTTAAATCCAATAAGCATTCAAGTTTATACACCTTGGAGTTGGACAATATGCATAAAAATGATGATTTGGTCAATTTACTCACTTGCCTAATAATTGAGCACACAGTGTAGATTGTAAGCTTATGAGGGCAGACATGGATGTAAATGCACAGTATGTAAAGTGCTGTGTAACTGCAGGCTCTAAATTCCTGAAAAAATAGAAAAATGATTCTATTTTTACATATTTTACTGTCTGTCTGTATTTATCTTTATCCGACTGTCCTAAACTTCTTTCTCCTTCCCAGCATCAAATCTCCCTTCAAGACGTCTTATGCCTGCCTGTGTTGGGTGCAGTAGTAAAGGGGTTAAACCCTGCACTATATTGGGCCTTGGCAGAGCGAGCCTGTGCTCCATTCTGCCTGCACTGTAGTATCTGTGACGCAGTATTGATAGGCTCTGATGCCAGCTGATTTCACCCTCCTGAAAGTGAACACACGTTACATTATTCATGGCATCACTCTCCTCTTAAGTTACCTGTAAGTGGAAGGTGCTGCCTTATGGAACAAATCATGTTTTGGAATTAGATGTTTTTTATGCCGACCTGCGCCGCGTCCTGGCATTAAATAATTTTACGTTACATCACATGTAGAAAATATCTATAACAGTGCAGGCAGAGACTTACATAACATGTGTTTCTAGGTCATTGATTATTATAGAACAGCTGTTAGTATGCAGTCTGCTTAAGGTGTATATATGTGTTTTCCTTGTAGATAGCCTATTGATGAATAGGATTACCTTTCCTTGCGTCATGCTGGTGATGGTGCGCTGTGGTTGCTCTCAGATCTGCGGACAAGCTCAGCACTGGACGGGCAGCGATGATGCTTTACATTCCAGTATCATCCAGTAGTCTGCAGGACTGTACCATCCCTCTGCAATCCAGGAGGTGGAGCAGTGTGACTGTAGGAGGACATGACGGGGAGACACTAATCACATGCATGCTCTGACAATTGCTAGAAAAAACTACGCTTAGAAAGAGTAGTGATGTCATATCTGAGAGTAAGGAAAAAAACTTAACAGAAACATAAAATTCGGGAAATCTAATGAAACAATATCATATTATTTGTATATGAAATTGCTTTATTTTATTTATTTTATATGATTTTTAATGTAGATGCTCATGTTTGTAGATTATGACATTTGCAAGTTCAGTGTATTGATTACTGTTTATTAGATGCATTGTCATAGGCAATAGACATGTGCACAACAAAAAAATTTGTTTATTTTCGTTTCGTTTTTTTCATTCCGAAAAAAATTTGTTTATTTTCGTTTCGTTTTTTTCGTTTCCGTTGATTCGTAACGATTCGTACATTCGTAAGTCGTCGGTGTTCATATTCGTAACGATTCGTACATTCGTAAGAGTTATTTTTTCGTTGATTCGTTTTTTCGTTAGTTAAATTTTCGGACGCATTCGTATTTATTCGTACATTCGTAAGTCGTCGGTGTTCGTATTCGTAACGATTCGTACATTCGTAAGAGTTATTTTTTCGTTGATTCGTTTTTTCGTTAGTTTAATTTTCGGACGCATTCGTATTTATTCGTACATTCGTAAGTCGTCGGTGTTCGTATTCGTAACGATTCGTACATTCGTAAGAGTTATTTTTTCGTTGATTCGTTAGTTTAATTTTCGGACGCATTCGGATTTATTCGTACATTCGTAAGTCATCGTTGTTCGTATTCGTAACGATTCGTACATTCGTAAGAGTTATTTTTTCGTTGATTCGTTTTTTCGTTAGTTTAATTTTCGGACGCATTCCTATTTATTCGTACATTCGTAACATTCGTAGATTCGTAATCGGAGCATAATTCATAATTTTATGTAATGTGTATGCTATTATTACATTTTAATAATTTACGAATCGAAAAAAAAAAGTTACGAATCGAAAAAAAAAAGTTACGAATCGAAAAAAAAGTTACGAATGTACGAATTTTTTTGTTCAGTCCATTCGAAGCATGTTAAGCAACGCCATTGTAAGAGACACGGAAAATTACGAATCGAAAAAAAAAAAAAAAAGTTACGAATCGAAAAAAAAAAGTTACGAATCGAAAAAAAAAGTTACGAATGTACGAATTTTTTTGTTCAATCCATTCGAAGCACGTTAGCAGCACCATTGTAAGGGACACGGAAAATTACCAATTCAACAAAAAAAAAAAGTTACGAATGTACGAATTTTTTCGTTCATTTTCGTTTTTCGGATTTTCTTCATTAGTACATTCGTTGCTTCTAATTAGTTTTTTTCGGTTTTTCGGATTCGTTCGATTCGAATGATTCGTTAATCGGATTCGAACGATTCGTTATTCGGATTCGTACGATTCGTTCATTTGTACGAAAACGAACGAACGAAAAAAAACGAAAAACGAAAAAAAAACGAAACGAATTGCACATGTCTAATAGGCAATCATTTTGTCTTTTATCTACCTTATGACAGCAATATGCTTATATGTAGTGGCAGAACTTCACTGTATCTGAGCACCACAAACTGAAAACGCCATTTAACCCCTTCAGATCCACGCTATAGCCAAATGACGGCTACAGCGCAGATCTGCTTTGCCGGGATGCCGTCAATAGACACCCCCCCCTTTGCAGACTGGCCACGCCCCCCTGATGGGCACGTGCGGCGTGTGCTGTGATCACCCAAGTCAGTGAGACTCGACCCCGAGCCCTTACCACGTGTAGCGCACTACTCCCTTGGGAGCTGCTGGGTGTGTTCATACTTTACTGTTAACATACCTCCGTTCTTCCACCCCTGCACGAGTCACATCAGAATACAGTCAATCATGTTGAAAAGATAACTTTATTTTCTTGGTTGCAGTCCGTTACAAATGTATTCAAGGAAATATGAGCTGCCTCTTCCGTCTGGTTCCTTCAAGTAGTTACAGTCCCTTTCCCATAGTGAACTGACCAATGCCCCTATGAAAAGCATCTTGGTATGTGGATGCTGGAAGCCCCAGGCCTCACATGCCTATCTTGACTCCTGCGATCTTCCCAGGTCAGTTCAGGAAAGTCCCAGATGATATCCCGGTCTACTCCATCCTCTTTGCAGCTACTTCCCGCTCCTCATGGTTAGAACCATCCCAGCCGGGATGCCCGGTCCACTTCTCCCGGGGTTTCTTTTGGTGAATTGATGTTGAACCATCCAGCGCTGAGGTCTCTGAACCCTCAGGCCTTCAGGTTTGGTTCCTGCTATCCAGCGCTGGGGTCTCTGAACCCCCAGGACTTCAAGCCTGCTCCTTAGAGTCACATTTTGGCTGTTTCTCTGGACTCAGATTTCTCCCATCTCCCCAGGAAGCATGTGACCTCAGTTTATATATCAATCCTGCCCCTGCCAATACAAATGAATGATTGGACCAGGGCTATCCATACAAATTGCCTGCACCCCAGTCCCCAGCCCGCTTCTTTCTAGAACATTTCCCCTGGAAAGCAAGGGAGGTCTTTCAGGGCAGAGTACAGATGGCCACACCCCCCTCTATTCTAACACTCCTACCAAACCAAATTAAACAACCAGGCCTAAACAAAGGGTAAGGCACTGGCAATTTACCTGACACTTACCTATTAGCACCCACTTAAAGGTGGTGGGCGCTACACAAGTGATCAGCTGTCAGCCAATGACAGCTGATCACGTGATGTAAACAGAAGATTGGTAATCTAACAGCGTGAGGAGAAAAAAAAGCCGATCACTGGCTTCTGTTGAAGGGACATCGGTCCTGAAGAGGAAGAGGTGAAGCCTCCTCATATGTGCCCACCAGTACCCCCTGCCAGTGCCACGAATCAGTGCCCACAGTGCCCACCATTCAGTGCCCACCAATCAGTGCCCACTGGTACATAGGTGGCACTGATTGCTGGCACTTATGAATGCCCACGAGTGCCACCTATCAATGCCCACCTGTGGTGCCAGCTTATCAGTGCCCATCAATGCAGCCTATCGGTGCCCATCAGTGTAGCCTCATCAGCGTACATCAATGAAGGAGAAAAATGACCTGTTTGCAAAATGTATTAACAAAATATAAAACGGTTTTGTATTTTTTTTTATTTTTTTTTTATTTGGTCTTTTTTAATTTGTTTAACAAAAAATAATAACAAATACCACCAAAAGAAAGCTCTATTTGTGGGGAAAAAAAGATAAAAATGTAATTTGGGCACAGTGTTGTATGACTGCGCAATTGCCATTCAAAGAGTGACAGCACTAAAAGCTGAAAATTGGTCTGGGCAGGAGGGGGGTTTAGGTGCCCAGTAAGCAAGTGGTTGTAAACCCTTACAGACCACTTTGTGCTACAGGTAAGCCTACAATAAGGCTTACCTGTAGCTACCCAGGATATCTCCTAAACCTGAAAGGTTTAGGAGATATCACTGTATTTGCAAGTACCGACGTCATTGGCACATGCGCACTGACACAAACTGAAGCAATGGCACGCAGATGCCATTGTTTCAGTGAGTGTGCCGTTACCGCGTGAATGCGCGGGAGTGACATCATCGCGGCTCCGGTCAATCACAGCGCCAGAGCCGCGATACCCGGAAGTAATGTCGCCGGCCGGTGCTGTGTACGGGCACCGCAGCAAAGGCTATGATCCCAGGTCAGTATTACATAATGAGCTAGTATGCTATGCATAGTAGCTCGTTATGCCTTTGTCTTACAACCACTTTAAAGTAGAACTTTTGGCAAAACTTTTTTTTTTTTTTTCGTTTAGGATAGAGTAGGGGAGGGTTATAACCCCTGTAGGTCTATTTTTGCCATCTGTGTCCCATTGGGGAGATGTACCTTCACTTCTTGTCCCATAACCATAACAGGAAGTAGAAGGAAATCCCTGCAAATTAAGGGAATTCCTTGGGGCCCCCAGGTCACCAGAACTAGTGTCCCTATTGGAAGATTTCCCCTCTTACTTTTCTAGGGACAACTCAAAATTTGGGATTTTCTTTTACTTTCTCTTTCAATGTTAACGATAAACAGGACAAAGGGAGAGGGTGACTCTCCCTAATGGGGGTGTTACGTCACATTCGGCTACCCCATCATATTTTGCTACCCGCTGGAGTGCGCATGCGTGACACCACCATATGCGTTCCAACAGAGGGCCCCTCGCGGGCTCGCTTTGCTCGCCACACTTCAGGCACGGCCTCGCTTTGCTCGGCATAAATATAATCAAACTCTATGTCCACTTGGATGGTGGGGCTTGAATTTGGACTCAGGGGTGGAACGCATACAGCGGCGTCGTGCATGCGCAGTCCAGCGGGTAGCCAACTGTGATGGGTCGCCATATGTGCCGAAACAGGTGCACAGACAGCAATAAAAACTAACAGGGGTTCTTATACCTCTCCACTCTATCCAAAACAAAAAAAAAAACGTTTTGCCTTTAGTTAATCTTTAAAGTGACATTAGTGACAAGTCTTGTATAACAAACATGTCATACTCAGTGCCATCTTAAGAGCATTCTAGGCTCCCGGGCAATACAGTGCACTGGGGCCCTGTCTACACAATTACGCACAATTGCCCATCAAATGCAGCTTTACTGTGCCCGTGAATGCAGCCTCACTCTGCCCATGAATGCAGCCTCACTGTGCCCGTGAATGCAGCCTCACTGTACCCACCATTGCAGCCTCACTGTGCCATGAATGCAGCCTCACTGTGCCCACCATTGCAACCTCACTGTGCCCATGAATGCAGCCTCACTGTGCCCACCATTGCAGCCTCACTGTGCCCATGAATGCAGCCTCACTGTGCCCACCATTGCAGCTTCACTGTGCCCAACATTGCACCCTCACTGTGCCCAACAATGCACCCTCACTGTGCCCACCATTACAGCCTCACTGTGCCCATGAATGCAGTCTCACTGTGCCCACAATTGCACCCTCACTGTGCCCATTAATACAGTCTCACTGTGCCAATTAATACAGACTCACTATCGCCTGGTAGCACACACACAGAGCGGACATCACCTCCTGTGTATCATGGAGCTGGCTGGGTCTGTGTTTTCCCCCCTAGACCGGCTCGTGTGAAAGGCAACACTGATTCAATCTACTATTGCACGAGCCGGTCTAGGGGGGTGGGACCTTGTTACAGCGCGGCTGCCGAACACTGACCCAGCCAGCTCCGTGATACACAGGAGGAGAAGGAGAGAGGGAAAGAGCAGAGCACTGCAGCCGCAACTCAAAGCGGCCCCAGGGCAGGTGGCCTATTGGGAAATTTTCCAGGAATCCCGGTCCGGCCCTGGCTGGGGTCGCTGAGCATGTGGGGCCCCCAGGCAAGTGGGAAAAGATGGCCCTGGTCATACTTACCTCCTCTGTGCAGTGGTTTTGCACAGAGCAGCCCCAATCCTCCTCTTCTTGAGTTCCTCTTCGGTGCTCCTGGCCCCTCCCTTCTGCTGAGTTCCCCCATAGCCAGCAGCTTGCTATGGGGTCACCTGAGCCGCATCTCCCTGTGTTCATTTAGACATGGAGCTGTGGCCCGGCCCCACCCCACCCCCTCTCTCTCCTCATTGGCTCACTGACTTTGATTCACAGCAGCGGAAGCCAATGGCGCTTCACTGCTGTCTCAGCCAATGAGAAGGGAGAGCCCCAGGCAGCCGAGTCTCTCGTTCAACATTGCTGGATCGAGATGGGGCTCAGGTAAGTATTAGGGGGGCTGAGGGAGGCTGCAGCAGACAGAAGGTTTTTTATCTTAATGCATAGAAACCTTCTGCCTTTACAATCACTTTAAGTCATTTTTAATATTCAGAGCAAACTCATCCATCTATCTATGTCTGCATGCTTTATTTTGTCGAGAAATCACTTTGTAAAACACTCTCCCTAGCATCTCTGTACTTGGTAAACTTGAATAAAGGCAGGTGATTCATGTAGCATTTACTTCCTGGAATCCATCTGCCCTTAGCTCGGACATGCAGTCAGGAGGGTGTGCTTAGCTGTGAAAGCTCTTCTCTCCAGGAAAGAAAAAAAATGCTGATGAAGACTCATTGGATGTAGGATAGAAACCAGGAAGCAATGAAATGAGGGAAGACTAATGTGCAGATGTGCAGGATATGGGAGTGGTTCTAAAGGTTTTTTAAATTAGTTCAGAGGGTTTTTTAATCTCAGTGCATTCTCTGCATTAAGGTGAAAAAAACCTTCTGCATGCAGCTCCCCCTCCCCCTCCAGCCCCCCTAAATACATAGCTCCCAACTTCCTTGATTTCGAGGGACTATCCCTGATTTGGAGAAATGTCCCTCTGTCCTTCTTTCCTCCTCTTGTGTCCCTCATTTGGTCTGATCTATACAGTTGTGTATAAAATGCACTTTTTATCTTTCAAAAAGTGTTTCCCAGTGCTAAACCTTTCATCCAAATTTGAAATTGCTGCATTTGTAAATCTCAAAAGCCAGTATAAAGGATAGTAGTGGTAAAAAAAAAACACTTAGTAGATTTAAAGGGGTTGTAAAGGTTCATTTTGTATTGTCTAACTAGGTTCCTTTAAGCTAGTGCATTGTTGGTTCACTTACCTTTTCATTCGATTTCCCTTCTAAATGTGTTTTTTCTTTGTCTGAATTTCTCACTTCCTGTTTCTCCTCAGTAAACTTCACACCATCATCTGAGCGGTGTTTAGTCAGCCAGAACAGGAACTGGAGGAAAGAGGAACAGGAAGTGAGAAATTCAGACAAAGAAAAAAAACATTTAGAAGGGAAATCGAAGGAAAAGGTAAGTGAATCAACAATGCACTAGCTTAAAGGAACCTAGTTAGAAAATAAAAAAAAAACCTTTACAACCCCTTTAACTAATCTTTTTTTTTCTTGTACAATTCTCCTTTAAGGGGGTGTGACAGGGGGTGTGTTTTATGCCTTCATACTCTTGCTAATAGGTGTCCCTCGTTTCCATCTCAAAATGTAAATACTTACCTGAGCCCGATCTCAACCCAGCGATGTACATGAGAGCAGCAGCTCTCTCTCTTTTCTTTGGTTTAGACACAGCAGCAGGAGCCATTGGCTCCTGCCACTGTCAATCACAGCCAGTGAGGAGGGAGCAGAGGCGTGCTGAACTTATGGTCTTATGGACACACAGAGAGCGGCTCAGGAACAAGCATGCACGATTGCCCCCATAGCAAGTGGCTTGCTATGGAGGCACTCTGCAAGGGGGGAGGGGCAAGAAGCTCTGGCAGGGGACCCAAGAAGAGGGGGATCGGGGCTGCTCTCTGCAAAACCATTGAACAGAGCAGGTATGTATGACACGTTTGTTATTTTAAAAAAATATATAGAAACTGTGCTTTTACAATTTACAGATCACATACAGATACATACTGGAGATCAGATGTATAGGAGGTAGGAGGGGGTGAAAAGAAATGATTTCATAGATCAGCACTTTCTTCTGATGATGCATTCATTCATTTATTTATTCCAGTTCATGATTTCCTCTCCTTCCTCTGTTTTAGGAGGAAGAGGAAGAATCTCCAATGTGAAAAATAGTAAATTTATATTTCTGATTGCTGTGATAAGTCACCCCATCAATCACAAGATAAAGAGCTGCTCTGATTGACTCTGTACACCGGGCATAGTGAATTAAAATGTAAGGAGGTCCGGTCACTAAAAATGTTTTATGCCCGAGGTCCGAATCACAAGTCTGTGCCATGAAAGATTGTACGCGTCTGCTTTCCTTTTTTGGCGCAAGCCGCACTCTCTGGTGCTTTTCTTACTACTTCTCCAACACACTCTGGTAATACTCTGTAAATGTCACCAATAGTGTTCCCCTTACATCAGATGCCCCACCAGAGTAATTCATTACATTGGGTGCCCCCGTCAGACTACCCCCATAAATCAGTTGCCACCATCAGGGCACCCTCTTATATCAGGTATTCCCATTAAAGTGCCCACTTACATCAAGTTTCTTTATCACAGTGCCCCCTTACATCTGGTGTCTCCCATCAGTATGCCCCCTTACATTAGGTGCCATCATCAGAGTTCTCTTTTTAATCAGGTGTCCCAATCGCATCAGGTGTGCCCATCAGTTGTGCCTCTTTACATGAGGTGTCCTCATCACAGTGCCACCTTACATCCGGTGTCCCCATCACAGTGCCACCATACATCAGGTATTCCCATCAGGTGCCCCCTTACATCAGGTGTCCCCATCACATCAGGTCTCCCCATCAGAGTGCCCTAGCTATGGTGATATCTAATGGCCAATTTGTGGATTTACACCAGGCAGCTCCCCTACCCTATAGTGACAATACCACTTTAACTCTTGTGGGCATAACAGTCAGAGGCAGCAGTGCCTTAGATGATCTTACACTGCAGATGTACAGCTATGAGGATGACAGAAACACAGGAGTGCCTAGGCACAGAAAGTACACTGAAAGATGGACCTCTTCGAAAGAAGAATTCCTCATGAAAACTTCAGAGTATTGCTTAGACAAAATGAACAACTCTATGGGGGTTATTTACGAAAGGCAAATCCACTTTGCACTACAAATGAAAACTACAAGTACAAAGTGCACTTGGAAGTGCAGTCACTGTAAATCTGAGAAGTAGACATGAAATGAGGGGAAGCTCTGCCGATTTTATTATCCAATCATGTGCAAGCTAAAATGCTGTTTTTTATCTTCCTTGCATGTCTCCCTCGGATCTACAGCGACTGCAATTTCAAGTGCACTTTGCACTTATAGTTTGCACTTTAGTAAATAACCCCCTATATGTTCACTATAAGATAGCACATCTTCACACCTTGAGCTCAGGTCCACTGTAATGGCAGAAAGGAACTCTGAGGGGGTTATTTACGAAAAGGCAAATTCACTTTGCACTACAAGTGCAAACTACAAGAGCAAAGTGCACTTGAAATTGCACTGAAAGTGCAGTCACTGTAAATCCGAGGGGGAGATGCAAGGAAAATAAAAAACAGCATTTTAGCTGGCACATGATTGGATAATAAAATCAGCAGAGCTTCCCCTCATTTCAGATCTACTCCTCAGATTTACAGCGACTACACTTCCAAGTGCACTTTCAGTGCACTTTGTACTTGTAGTGCAAAGTGGATTTGCCTTTCATAAATAACCCCCTGAGTGTATTACGCAATGCAGAGCGTGGCCTATAGAACAGAATATTTTAGTTATCTTGAACAATTTGTGAAATGGCAATACCTAAATACCATATTATCAAAGCTCTGTTAACCTAGTATGAAACCTAAACCTACTTAGTGCTTTTTTGCTGCTATAATACATAAGCAATGTTATCATTATTTTCTATTTTTCAAAGAATCATTATTCACCTCACTTTTCTCATCCATCAGTAAAAAAAGTAAGTGTATTATGCTTCTATTTTTAGACTGCATTTCTTTCACCACGACTTTATGTTCTTATTTTCTTATTATCCCCTGCTTATCGGTCTTTAGTGATACTCTGGAGCTCATTTATCTAGGTGTCTAAAAGGTGGAAATGCATTTTTTCCCTTAGCTGCAGTTTAGATTCTATTTATGGTTTTGATTTGTCCTTTTTAAATTTGATAAGATTAGTCTCTCTGTTTGTGCCTGTACTGGAGTTTATTTACTAAAGCTAGAGAGTGCAAAATCGGGTGAAATTCTGCACAGAAACCAATCAGCTTCCAGGTTTTATTGCCAAAGCTTAATTAAACAAGCTGAAGTTAGAAGCTGATTGGCTACTATGCAGAGCTGCACCAGATTCTGAGTGCTCCAGTTTTAGTAAATCTCCCCCCACTCTATACAAATAGTTTTTGGTCTATCCCTCATTTTGACTTTTCCAAATAAGTAGGTAAAGACTGGAGGAAGATGTAGCAGACGTTGGCACTAATAAAGGACTACAGGTCACACTATCGCCTGTTTTCAGCCATCCTCCATAGATGCATTTTGTTGCTACAAAGGTGTATACTGCGTTCCCACATCAGCATTAGACATGTGCAATTCGTTCGGATTTTCGAATTTCCGAATTCTGAATTTCGGATTTTCGGAATTCCGAATTTTCGGAATTACGAATTTTCGGAATTCGGAAATTCAAAAATTAGAAAATTAGAAAATCTGAAAAAAAGAAAGAAAATCTGTTTAATTCTAAATAATAACTAACTATTAAATTATAGGTATTGGAATTCCCTTTCAAATTTGTCTGTTAGTGAACGTAACGAGTACGAATTTATCCGAAGTTACGAATTATCTGAAATAACGAATGCCGCATCTAACCAAATGGAACGTAACAATCTAATAATAATAAAGAACAATAATAATAATAAAACCTTTTTATTATTATGAATTATTTATTATTAATTATTTATTATTAATTTGTTCCGTTCCATTTGTTTAGATGTGGCATTTGTTATTTCAGATAATTCTTAACCTCAGATAAATTCGTACTCGTTAATTTAATAGTTAGTTATTAATTAAACTGATTTTCTTTTTTTTTCAGATTTTAAAATTTTGGGATTTTCAAATCTTTGAATTCCCGAGTTCCGAAAGTCCGAAAATTAGGAATTCCGAAAAACCGAAAATCCAAAATTCGGAAATTCGGAAATTCAGAATTTCGGAATTTCGGAAATTCGAAAATTCGAAATTTCGGAAATTCGAAAATTCGAAATTCGGAAATACGAAAATTCGGAAATACGAAAATCATGCAATAATGGAGTCTTCCAAAAACAACCATATAATCCCTTTTGGTATTTTTTTAGTTTTACCTTCTCAGAGTAATAAGTATTATGCGAGTTGGTGGGCACATCTAAAGACACATCCTACACGTTTCCAGTTTGTTGTAAAAAGTAATTCTTTGTACTTTAATTGTAAGCCAGAGCGTGAAAAGAAATGATAGGGATACGTCAAGGCTTATTGTCAATGGAGTGATGTGTGCTAAATGGCAAAATTCGAAGTAGATCTTAACCTCCCTGGCGGTAATCCCGAGTCTGGCTCGGGGCAGGAACTTCCGTACCAAAAGCGGTAACCCCGAGACAGACTCGGGCTTGCGTTGCAGGATACAGGGGGGGTTACTTACCTTGTCCCCTGGATCCTGCGATGTCTCCCCGCTGTGTGTACGAGCCGTTCGATTCACACAGTGCCCGAGTGCCGCTGATCTCCGTTCCCTGCGACGTTACAACGCATGGGAGCGGAGATCGGCGCCAAATTCAAAAAAAGTTTAAAAACACAGTACACATACAGTACTGTAATCTTACAGATTACAGGACTGTATACAAAAAATACACATCCCCTTTGTCCCTAGTGGTCTGCCCAGTGCCCTGCATGTCATTTTACATAATAAAAAGATTTTTTTTTCTGCCTGGAAACTGGAGATTGTCCATAGCAACCATAAAGTGTCCCTTTATGTCAAAAGTGGTTTTAGACCAGCTAGAAAACACTGATAATAAATTAGAATCACAATTTATCATCAAACACTAAATTTAATGACAGCGACTATTCTGCAACTGAGCAAATTTCAGTGTTTTTGATTTGATTACATTATTGAATCATTTTTATATATATTTTTATTTTATTATAATTTATGATTTTGTGTTTCAAACTTTATCATACCCGGGATGTCTACTAGACTCTGGTTCGGACAGATTTAAGTGAGTTATTCATAAGAATTGCATGCCTACAATATAAAAAACGCCAAATTTCCATGCAAAATAATTGTACCGCTTTCAGCACAAAATTCCAGACAGAATCATACCGCCAGGGAGGTTAAAGCACTTTTAAGAATTCGGTGTAACTGAAAAAGCTAAAAAAAAGTATTAAAAAATATCTTTAGCTCTGTGTATACAAAGAATGATGATGTATAGAGTGCGAAAATAGTATTGACACAGTTTTAAATGCATGACAGTGGCTTAGAAGTGAAGTCCACCTTTCTGAACATTCTTCATTTTATGTCCATATTTAGATTATAACATGAAGCACGGTCACAGTCTGCAGCGCTTCACTCCCAAACTTACCCTCCATTTCGCCCCCATGGTACGCCCTGTGTATTTTCAAATTTGGCATGGCTGAGCATGACTCTGTGAGTGGAGGAGCTGTGAACAAAAAGACTACGAGTCCCATCTCCAGTGTGGCAGAGGGACTTGTAGTTGCTAATTGATCATAAGTGCAGTAACACTTTTTGTAGTCTGTTGATACTTCCTCCAGCCTCACAACGAAGACCCCTTTCACAGTTGTGCAACTTCATTCGCGGGCACGATTTTTGCCGCGATTTCAAGGAAAGCCTGTGTAAGTGGCATCAAAATCGGACCAAAGTAGTGCAGGGACTACTTTGAAGTCGGAACGACTTGAAGTCGTACTAATATGAATGGCTGTCATTGGAAATCATGGGGAACAACTTGTCATGCTACTTTGCAGCCCCAAATCGTGGGACAAGTCGTATAAATGTGAAAGGGGCCTAAAGTTCTGGGCTGTTTTGTCACAGCAACGAGTGTCCTCATTTAGAGATTTTCACTCACCTCTTGCTGTGACAATTGTGCTGCCACGGCACCCTTCTGTTATCCTTGCTTATTGTGCCCTTGGTATGTTCCCCTGCCTCCTGACCCTCCTGTTTTTCTTCTAGTCAGTGCAGTCCCTATATAGAAATTACCTTTCTCCCGTGTTTTTTCTTTTTCTGAAACTAAGGATTGTAATCTGCTGAATTACTCTTGATGTGTTTGGTTTTATTCATTAGAAGCAAATCTTTCTATAGTTTGGAAAGCAGATCATGTATTGGAGTTTTATGTGTGCTAAGCTGTGCTTGTGGAACTATAGGAACCCGGTGTTTCCACAACTTTATCTGCTTCTCAAATTGCTGTGCTGTGCTCTTATGCCGCGTACACGCGATCGGAATTTCGGCCAGCAAAAGACCGATGAGAGCTTTTCATCGTAAAATTAGACCGTGTGTAGGCTCCATCGGACTTTTGCTGGCGGAATTTCGGCCAGCAAAAGATTAAGAGCATGTTCTCAATTTTTCTGACGGAAAAAGTTTCGGAAATTCCGTTCGTGTGTATGCAATTCCGACACGCAAAATTCCGACGCATGCTCGGAAACAATTTGACACATGCTCAGAAGCATTAAATTTCCTTTTTATAGTGCCGTTGTACGTGTTGTACCTCGCCGCATTATTGACCGTCGGAATTTGGCGTGACCGTGTGTATGCAAGACAGCTTGAGCTGAATTCCGTCGGAATTCCGTAGAAAAAACCTTCGGACTTAATTCCGACGGCAAAACCGGCCGTGTGTACGTGTGTAGAATCAGACTGTGGATTATTTTTCTGCTTTCTGTGCATTCACTAAAGAAAGACCCTCTGCAGTTAGACAGTGGGACCCTTTCTTAGCTGGTCCCAAATGTACAGTTAAGCCTTCCTTAAAACTAAATACTGTATATACTCGAGTATAAGCCGAGTTTTTCAGCACATTTTTTTGTGCTGAAAGTGCCCCCCTCGGCTTATACTCGAGTCAAGCACTTTTCTGCAGCAAAAAATTACATTTTCCGGCCCGACTTTGCGGCCCTCTCGGGGCCACTTGGTGCTAGGAACCCCAAATTTGGTGTGCAAACCCAGTGGAACCAACGTTACAACATATTCATATATATCCAACATATTACAACATATAACATATCCATATATTTGGGGATCCTAGCACCAAGTGGCCCAGAGATACGGGGCCGCAAAGTCAGTCAACTGTGTCCATCTGCAGCAATGTCATTTCAGGACCCTTTGGGTCCAGAGACCCCAAATCTAGGAA
>CM053027.1:563917431-563994787 GCA_028564925.1 Lithobates sylvaticus | reverse complement strand
TCTGCGCCCCGAAGTGATGGCGATTAGGAATACCGTCTTCATGGTGATATCCTCCAGGGAGCATTCCTCCGTGGGAGCAAAAGGAGGACTTGATAAAACATTAAGTACTAATGTTAGATCCCATTTTGGGTACAACGTCTTCCTGGGAGGCCGGAGCCTTAGCACCGCTTTTAAGAAGCGTTCCACCAAAGGATTCAACGCCCAGCGTGTATCCGTCAGAGCTGAGAGAGCCGAAACTTGCACCTTCAAGGTGTTTAGGCCTAGGCCTAAATCTAAACCGGCCTGCAGAAACAGGAGAATATTCTGTACCCCCGGCTCCAGGGGGTCAAACTGATTAGCTTCAGCCATTTCTGTGAATTTCCTCCATATTCTATAGTATGTGGAGTTGGTGGTAGCTTTTCTAGCCTGCAACAGTGTTTGGACGACTTTAGGTGCACACCCTAGCTTGTCCAGCCTTTCCCGCTCAATTTCCAGACCCTCAGATCCAGGATCTCTGGGTGTTGATGAGAGAGACCGCCCTGTGACAGCAGGTTGTTCCTGAAAGGAAGACGGAGCGGCTTGCATATGGCCAATTTGACTAGCAGCGGGAACCATGGTCTTTTGGGCCAGTATGGGATTACTGCCAGAACTGTGACCTTCTCTGACGTCAGCCTCTGGAGAAACCTCAGTATCAGGGGGGTTGGCGGGAACGCATACCCCTTCCGGAAGTCCCAAGGTTGAATCAGGGCATCCACCCCCGCTGTTCCTAGTGATGGGAACCTTGAGAAAAAACGAGGTGTCTTCGCATTGAGGGGAGAGGCGAAGAGATCTACTTGGGGAGTGCCCCACTGTTGGCATATCCACCAGAAAGCTTCCTGACTGAGAGACCACTCGTTGTTGTCGACAAAGGTTCTTGACAAGCGATCTGCTAGCTGGTTTTCGGGCCCTGGGATGTAAGAGGCCCGTAGATCGAGTAAGTTCTTCTCGGCCCAGTTCAGGATGGGTGTCACTTCGCTGAGAAGGGACTTGCTGTGTGTTCCCCCCTGGTTTTGAACGTAGGCTACCGCCGCCTTGTTGTCCATCCGTAGCAGTATGGACTTTCCTCTGAGATAGGGGGCCAGGTTCTGTAACGCCATCCATGCCGCCCTCACTTCTAAAATGTTGGACACAACATTGACTGGGTTGAATTGCCACCTTCCCTGAGTTAGGTGACCCTGCACGTGTGCTCCCCAGCCCACCTGACTTGCATCCGACGTCAGGATGGTCCAGGGGATGGGCCCCAGAGCGCAGTGTACTAGAAGGTTGGCTGTTCTTGTCGACCACCAAAGACTGGACTTCATGGAGGGGGTAATCCATATAGTCTGATCTAGGCGGTCCTTTCGCCACTGTGCTAGGAACCCTATTTGGAATCCCTGCAGATGCCATCTGGCCCACTTGACCATGGGGATACAGGAGGATAGGGACCCCAGCAGGCTCAGGCAATCTGATGCAGGTATATGATGGCCTGCTAGCATCCTTTTCACCTTGGCTATTAGAGCCGGCATCTTCTCTGATGGTAGCGATACCGCGCTTTCGGGGGTGTTGAAGAAGGCCCCTAAATATACCATCCTCTGGGTGGGAATCAGCTGACTTTTGGAGTAGTTCACCAGCCATCCAAATTTGCCTAATGTGTTCAGGACCCTTTGCACATGTTCTTCCAGGTTCACTCTGTGTTGGGACAATATTAGTATATCGTCCAGGTAATGCAACACTCGGATCCCCTCTTCTCGCAGGGGAGCTAGAATCGCCACCAGAACCTTGGTAAACGTCCTCGGAGCTGTCGAGATCCCAAAGGGGAGGCATCGGAACTGGAGGCGTAAGTCCCCTATTTGGAAACGCAGGAAAGGTTGAAATTCCTTCTGGACCGGAATGTGGAGATAGGCATCTTGAAGATCTATCGAGGCCATCCAATCCCCCGGCTGGACTGACAGAATCACGGTGTTTAGTGATTCCATTTTGAAATGTTCTATCTGGATGTATTTGTTTAATTTTTTGAGATCCAGTACCAGTCTCCAACCGCCTGATTTCTTGGGGACCAAGAAGATTGGGGAGTAGAACCCCAAGTGTTCCTCTGAGGCTGGGACTGGTACCACGGCCTGCTGAAGCACCAAAGCTTGCACATACTGCCGGAGAGCTTCCCTTTTCCCTGCGGAGGCCGGAATTTTGGTGGGTTGAAAAGATAGACGTGGAGGGCGTCCTTTGAACCTCCAATGATGACCCCGTTGGACCGTGGATACGGCCCATTGATCTGTGCAGTTTTCCACCCAGACTTGGGCGAATGCTCCGAGTCGAGCACCTACAGACCCTATCTGGGTGGGTCGAGCGTCAAAAGGACTTCTGGCCCTCGGTCGTGGAAGTTGAGGCTTTGGGTTTTCCCGACTTCAGGAAAGTTGCCTGTGACCCTTTCCAGCCTCTCCTATATTCCCTACCTGGGCGGTAGGATCTGGAGTCTTTGGTTCTCTGATTCACCGGGCGCGACACAAATCTCTTTCTCCTGCTTCTATCCTGGGGAATTAAGCCACTCTTCCCTCCCGTGACCCGGATAATTGCTGCATCCATCTTGTCGCCAAATAATGCTTTCCCATTGTACGGGATACGGCACCATGATTGTTTCGAGGTAGGGTCGGCTGCCCATGGTTTAAGCCACAATGCCCGTCTGGCCGTAATAGAATATAACATGGCCCTGGATGAACACTTTATAATGTCAATGGCCGCCTCCGCCATAAAGTCTGAGGCCAATTTCAGCTCATCTAGTGCCTTAATGATTTCTTCCACATCCACACCTTGTCTGAGGGCTATCTCAATGTTGTCTGACCATACTCTTGTGGCCCTGGAAATACAACTGTGCGTCTGCTTCTGAAAAGGGGTATAATTTTGTAAAACGGTTATAGGCCACCGGCCTCTTATCTACCTTCTGCCATTCGTCTGTTATTACCTCCTTGATCTCCTCCATCAGGGGGAAGGTTGACAATTTTCTTTTCAGGTGTGGAAAATATTTTTTGGATTTGGCCGGCGGCTCTGGGTCCTCTTCCCACTGGATTGCATCTTTTACAGCATTAATAAAGGGTTCTACTAAAGCGAAATCGAAAGATGATGGGTTCTCCTCCACTAATTCTGTTTCTTCCTCAGATAGTGCTTCAGGATCCTGGTGTGGGGTGGGGGTAATCACTGATTCACCTGAAGAAGGAGCCGCCTGGTCTTGACTTACCGCGAGCTGTTTGGACGACTTTAGGTGCACACCCTAGCTTGTCCAGCCTTTCCCGCTCAATTTCCAGACCCTCAGATCCAGGATCTCTGGGTGTTGATGAGAGAGACCGCCCTGTGACAGCAGGTTGTTCCTGAAAGGAAGACGGAGCGGCTTGCATATGGCCAATTTGACTAGCAGCGGGAACCATGGTCTTTTGGGCCAGTATGGGATTACTGCCAGAACTGTGACCTTCTCTGACGTCAGCCTCTGGAGAAACCTCAGTATCAGGGGGGTTGGCGGGAACGCATACCCCTTCCGGAAGTCCCAAGGTTGAATCAGGGCATCCACCCCCGCTGTTCCTAGTGATGGGAACCTTGAGAAAAAACGAGGTGTCTTCGCATTGAGGGGAGAGGCGAAGAGATCTACTTGGGGAGTGCCCCACTGTTGGCATATCCACCAGAAAGCTTCCTGACTGAGAGACCACTCGTTGTTGTCGACAAAGGTTCTTGACAAGCGATCTGCTAGCTGGTTTTCGGGCCCTGGGATGTAAGAGGCCCGTAGATCGAGTAAGTTCTTCTCGGCCCAGTTCAGGATGGGTGTCACTTCGCTGAGAAGGGACTTGCTGTGTGTTCCCCCCTGGTTTTGAACGTAGGCTACCGCCGCCTTGTTGTCCATCCGTAGCAGTATGGACTTTCCTCTGAGATAGGGGGCCAGGTTCTGTAACGCCATCCATGCCGCCCTCACTTCTAAAATGTTGGACACAACATTGACTGGGTTGAATTGCCACCTTCCCTGAGTTAGGTGACCCTGCACGTGTGCTCCCCAGCCCACCTGACTTGCATCCGACGTCAGGATGGTCCAGGGGATGGGCCCCAGAGCGCAGTGTACTAGAAGGTTGGCTGTTCTTGTCGACCACCAAAGACTGGACTTCATGGAGGGGGTAATCCATATAGTCTGATCTAGGCGGTCCTTTCGCCACTGTGCTAGGAACCCTATTTGGAATCCCCGCAGATGCCATCTGGCCCACTTGACCATGGGGATACAGGAGGATAGGGACCCCAGCAGGCTCAGGCAATCTGATGCAGGTATATGATGGCCTGCTAGCATCCTTTTCACCTTGGCTATTAGAGCCGGCATCTTCTCTGATGGTAGCGATACCGCGCTTTCGGGGGTGTTGAAGAAGGCCCCTAAATATACCATCCTCTGGGTGGGAATCAGCTGACTTTTGGAGTAGTTCACCAGCCATCCAAATTTGCCTAATGTGTTCAGGACCCTTTGCACATGTTCTTCCAGGTTCACTCTGTGTTGGGACAATATTAGTATATCGTCCAGGTAATGCAACACTCGGATCCCCTCTTCTCGCAGGGGAGCTAGAATCGCCACCAGAACCTTGGTAAACGTCCTCGGAGCTGTCGAGATCCCAAAGGGGAGGCATCGGAACTGGAGGCGTAAGTCCCCTATTTGGAAACGCAGGAAAGGTTGAAATTCCTTCTGGACCGGAATGTGGAGATAGGCATCTTGAAGATCTATCGAGGCCATCCAATCCCCCGGCTGGACTGACAGAATCACGGTGTTTAGTGATTCCATTTTGAAATGTTCTATCTGGATGTATTTGTTTAATTTTTTGAGATCCAGTACCAGTCTCCAACCGCCTGATTTCTTGGGGACCAAGAAGATTGGGGAGTAGAACCCCAAGTGTTCCTCTGAGGCTGGGACTGGTACCACGGCCTGCTGAAGCACCAAAGCTTGCACATACTGCCGGAGAGCTTCCCTTTTCCCTGCGGAGGCCGGAATTTTGGTGGGTTGAAAAGATAGACGTGGAGGGCGTCCTTTGAACCTCCAATGATGACCCCGTTGGACCGTGGATACGGCCCATTGATCTGTGCAGTTTTCCACCCAGACTTGGGCGAATGCTCCGAGTCGAGCACCTACAGACCCTATCTGGGTGGGTCGAGCGTCAAAAGGACTTCTGGCCCTCGGTCGTGGAAGTTGAGGCTTTGGGTTTTCCCGACTTCAGGAAAGTTGCCTGTGACCCTTTCCAGCCTCTCCTATATTCCCTACCTGGGCGGTAGGATCTGGAGTCTTTGGTTCTCTGATTCACCGGGCGCGACACAAATCTCTTTCTCCTGCTTCTATCCTGGGGAATTAAGCCACTCTTCCCTCCCGTGACCCGGATAATTGCTGCATCCATCTTGTCGCCAAATAATGCTTTCCCATTGTACGGGATACGGCACCATGATTGTTTCGAGGTAGGGTCGGCTGCCCATGGTTTAAGCCACAATGCCCGTCTGGCCGTAATAGAATACAACATGGCCCTGGATGAACACTTTATAATGTCAATGGCCGCCTCCGCCATAAAGTCTGAGGCCAATTTCAGCTCATCTAGTGCCTTAATGATTTCTTCCACATCCACACCTTGTCTGAGGGCTATCTCAATGTTGTCTGACCATACTCTTGTGGCCCTGGAAATAGAGGTTAGGGCGACTGCTGGTTTGCATGCCCCCCCCGTTGCCTGATAGGATTTTTTCAGATCTGAATCTATTCTTCGATCCAGGACATCCTTAAAGGAGACCGCGTCTTCCAAGGGGAGTGTTGTATTCCTGGCTAATCTCATAATTGAGGCGTCTACCAGCGGGACAGCATCAAACAACTGTGCGTCTGCTTCTGAAAAGGGGTATAATTTTGTAAAACGGTTATAGGCCACCGGCCTCTTATCTACCTTCTGCCATTCGTCTGTTATTACCTCCTTGATCTCCTCCATCAGGGGGAAGGTTGACAATTTTCTTTTCAGGTGTGGAAAATATTTTTTGGATTTGGCCGGCGGCTCTGGGTCCTCTTCCCACTGGATTGCATCTTTTACAGCATTAATAAAGGGTTCTACTAAAGCGAAATCGAAAGATGATGGGTTCTCCTCCACTAATTCTGTTTCTTCCTCAGATAGTGCTTCAGGATCCTGGTGTGGGGTGGGGGTAATCACTGATTCACCTGAAGAAGGAGCCGCCTGGTCTTGACTTACCGCGAGCTCGCGGATAGAATCCTTTATTAACTGTTTAATGGAATCCATGGATTCCTGCTTGTCTTTTTCCTTGTCTCCCGCGGCTTCTCTGAGGCATTGGGCACATACCAGTTTGTCTGGGAGGGCTTGCTTTCCACATACCCAGCAAGCTTTCTGACCTGGGTATTTTGACGAGACATGTCTGTCTGTGGAGTGCCGGGGTGACCTTTGGCCACTGCGAGAGGCATGGGCTGATGAGGAGTGGGAGTGACCCGAACTTCTATGCCCCCCTGACCTCCTATCTTGGGACCCCCTGTGGGATGACCGGCGGGATGATCCGTGATGCGGGCTGCATAAATGAGGGGGGGGGGGAAGAGGGAGGGAGGAAAAAAAAAAAAAAAAAAAAGGAAGTTTTTTTTTTAAAACCCGTTTATTTTAAAAAGTGCTCTTTTTTAAAAAACCTTACCTGACTGTTGCAGCCCTTACCTAGTGGTATGTTGAGGATCTTTTTGATGCGGTGTTAGATTGCTATGGGCAGCTAAAAGGTAGGAGAGGTACTTAGTTGGACTACTGTGAAGTATAAAACATCAATATGTCAAAAAGAAAAAACAAACTTCCAAGATACAGATCATAAAAAACAAGGGGAAACTTGCCCCTTCCAGTACCTTGGCTTGGTTCCATATCCAGGGAGAAAACAACAGGCTGGACAGCAGGAGAGAGAGAGAAAGAGAACACTTGAGGTGTGTACTCCTATGTAGCTGACACCATACTGAAGCTGTGCTCTCCTTTTATACTGAGAGCGCTTTGAGAGTACCAAGATGGCCGCCGGAGGCTTCAGAGCGGCTACTGCGCATGCGCCGTGACGTCACGGCGCGGCTCCGCCTTCCGCCGAGAAAACAGAGCGGAACGGCGCGCGCGAAGTGCCGCACACACAGGGAGACACTAAGGGAGGGAGGATGCTTTTCCCCAATGCTGCCATAACACGCTCCCTGAATATATGCATGCCTTTGTGGGGGTATATAGAGGAGAATGACAAGCGGCTCCTGTTGATCCCCAACCCCAAAAAGATCCACAGAAAAACGGGTTTCCCATACTTATCTGGTGCCTTTAGCAACCCAAGCCATGGGACTCCATGCTGCAGGAGAGCATTAACCTGCAATGGTTACACCATAGAGCGGTGAGGAAGGGCTGGCCGTGATCCTGCAGGTATGAGGACAGAGAAAAGAATACTGACAGGGGGGTTCAACTCCTATTTCTAGAGTTTGAAGTGGTCCTGTGGGTTGGTTGGGGGCGGAGCAACCAACCATTGGTATGCTGCCATGGAGGCACCAGGAAAATGGTTTGATACAGAAAAAAATCTCTTCAGTATCTAGTGGCACCTTTCTCTCTTCTAGTTAAACACGGCACTTCCATGGTTTGGCTTTTGGATCAAGCTGCTTTTGCATTCCAATTAACTTGTATGTGAGAAATGCAGTCCAGTTATGTTATAGTTGTTTCTTCAAATTTTATTCTACTATTAATGAGATCACAACCGTAAATTTAAAGAAGTACTCTCACTTCACTTTTGTTCTCGTGTTCTGTCCCCTTCTGAACAAAATACATGTAGTACTTTGTCTCATTTTCCTAGATGCTTTGTAAGCCTACCTACAAGGTACAGGACATTCCCCTCCCTCTACGGCCATCCATCAACGCAGCTAGTAAAGAGATGACTGTATTGAAAGCCAGTGCCTAGAAGCATTGGTTATTAAGCAGTTAGCTCCTTGCTGGCTATGTTGTTGGATAGACATGGGGAAAGGGAGGAACCTTATCTGGCCTCGTCGTAGCTTTCTCCCAACCTTTCCCCACTGCAAGGGTATTTTTTTTTTTAATTTCCACAGCATGCAGCTTTCCAGCATCCCTGATGGTGGAAATTTTTGTTGATGCATCATTTATGGCTTTGAATTCGTATTATGCCCCTTTCACATGATTTGTTTTTCCATTTGTCCGGCGGACCCAATTGGACCCTCCATTTTCCTCTATGGCGCAACAGATGTAAATGGACTTGTTCGACCAGGCAAAAACAAATGGAAGGAAATCTGTTACCCTCCATCTGGCTGGATTGGATAGGCAGTTGGGTGTAAACAGAAAACCGGTTTATTTACATCGGACTGCCCATAGAGCAGAGCAGGCTGTGTCAGTGTCTGCTCTGCATAAGCTGACTCTGCACTAACCTGCATAGTAAAATGCTGCATTTTACCATGCAGGCTACGATGAACCTAGCCTAACTCCAATGAGATATAAAGGCACACAATAATGCAGCTTGGTAGCCATTTACATACTATTTACTATATCAGGCAAGCAATGTAAGTATCAGAATTTGACCTGATAATAGCCTTTTGCAATACATTTTTCAGCAGAGCTAAGACTGGAAAAAGCAGCAAAAATAGCCAGTCAGGTGTTCTGCAGTGCTCATGCGCTAAAAAGAGACATAACTTGTATTCACCCACATAAGGGTCCGCTGATTTGCCCCAGGTTCCTTTCCCAGATTGGTGCAGTAACATCCAGGCACACAGCAACAGTCACTCTTCTGGCTCAATAAAAAGTCTAGGGGTTGCCTGTTTATGATGTATTGCTGAATATCTTGTGTAGCACCCTTCTAGATAGGTGCTTGGATTAGGTAAATTTAGTTATGGCTTGCTGTACCCAGTGGATCGGCTGTTCATGGCCTCACTGTAATTAATGTGGTTGTGTCGAATGTTTTGGCCTGTTCTATGTTCCAGTAGTTGCAAGATTGGCTGCTTCCCATGATTAGTCCAGAATGCACTGGAAATTAGTGAGCAGGCAGAGTATAATCAGCAGCTAAATATTCATGCAGCCCTTGCCAATCTCTGGGGGGTGCCCAGATGGTAGCTGGGAGCCTGTATAAATATTGTAGGACAAAGAGCAGCAGGGTTTCTTTCCTTAGAAGAAGAACACAGCCCAAGGAGGGCTGCTTGCCCCCTTAGGCCATTCTGCCATGCGCTTGTAGGGTGCCAAAGCCTTGGATGAGCTACCTGGAGGCCTGCTTTGAACTGACTGAGGGATTGCCGTCTGAGGATCTAGTCTGGTATCACAGGGAGAAAGTGTTGCAAGGATATTGGAAGGAGGCAACCAATTTTCCAAGGACATTTGTTAGTACAGACTGGAGAGAGAGATCATGGAGGCTGTGGGTTGAGGCTATCCCTTGTGTGTTAAAGTCCCCTGTGTGTGTAAAGGGGACATGGTGTCCAGCTTCTCAAAGAGCTTAGTCTATGTAATTCCCATTGAAAGGACCTTGCTTGGACTTTGCACCAGAGGAATTTTAATCTCCTCGAGTTTGCTACCGGCTCATAGTTCTATAGAAGATAAGTGTCCTCCAATTAGTACATAGTTTTGTAGTATACCACTGAACTCTCTAACCCCAATCAAGTTACCCAAGAATAAAAACACCAAAAAGAAAACCCTTTGAATGTTTATTGAGCCGAAGAGTGACTGACTGTGTGCGTTGAGTTACGGGCAACATTTTCTAGCAGCTACTGTGGGGGTAGTGCTACACTTGGGTAAGACTTAAGGAGCTGTAGGATACTCTATGAACACTGAGTAATAAATGGAGGGCAATTTCCACTGTAATACTACTTCTCAGGACAGTTCTTTTAACCAAGGCTCAGCAAATGGACAGCACCGTGAAATGTCCCAGGCTTGGCAAGTACTAGTATTGAGATGCCAGGAATAGTCACAATGTCCCTGGGTACTTGGATGCCTCCCTCCAATACCAGACAGACAATTCCTCTGTGGATCTTCCACACTGGATCCTCAGTGAAATACCTCACTTAGCTTCAGAGCTTTTTAGCAGAAACAGGCCCCTCAGCTCTGCCACAGCTGGGGCCTTGATGAGCACAGGTGGAATTTTTAGCTGGGCTGCTCAGAAGGGACAATAACCTAGCTGCCTTGAGCCCCAGACTATGTATGTACTCTACAGCCACTTTCTGGGCACCCCCCCAGGGATTGGCTGAGACCACATAAATATTCAGACTGCTAATTTACATACTCCCAACCCATTACATTGTGGAATCCTCCAGAAGATAGGGGGGAGCAATCAAAGCTTCAGAGCCAAAACAGCCCAAAGCAATCACACACTGCTCCACTAGTTAAAGTGGAGCCAAAAAGTGCTACATTTGCCAAGCTTTCCTAGCAACCTATCTAGGAGGGTGCCACCATACTGATCAGAGGAGAACGCAGAGTGACAGAGAGATAAACTAATTAGCCTGCACCTTCTCCTTTCCCTTATAAGTATTTTATTTGTGTAACTAGTCGTTTGCCTAGAGTTCATCCTAAACGTATACATTTCATAAGCTATGTTGTGTAAGGTTTTGCAATCAAATGGGTGTGCTACTTAAATAATACACACCGAGACTGTAAGCGAAGCAAAGCATTTCACTTAAATCTCACCACACCTGGAGGTGAACTGTGTGAATACTTCAAAGAATGATCAGTAAATCCTCAGAGCACCCTCTTGTCCTGCCTGAAGTATTTCCTAAGTTTGTTTTGCGACCTGAACATGTTAGTGGAATAAAATCAGTAGGAATTATAAGTAATAGTAAGGCTCTTTTTACACAGGGCTGCCAGGGGGCACTAAAAATAGGCAGCTAATCTACGTTTTTTACATCTAAACAACCCACCCACAAGTGGACAAGGTGCCGCTCAAATGAGTACACATTGCTGTGGCCGGGATGCAGCAATTTTAAAGTGGTTGTAAAGGCTCAATGTTTTTTACTTTCATGCATTCTACACATAAAGGTAAAATACTCCAATACTTACCTGAACCCAATATTCCTCCAGCGCTGTGCACGGGAGCCTCGGCTCTCCCTGGTCTCTCCCTTCTCATTGGCTGAGACAGCAGCCAAAGCCATTAACTCTTGCTACTGTCAAGCCAGTACACATTCCAATAAGAGGTGGATATTGGAATAAGATGCTACTCTAGCACGAGATGCGCTGGATCAGACGTCTTAATACCACATTTCCCCCTTTCTGGAGGGTTTTTCCTCAGGAAAGACAGACTAATTTAGAGATTAACAATTGATGGATTATGTGACCTTTATTTGTGCCCTGTATTGGAAGCTTAACATCCACATGGGTCCACCCTACCCCTGCAGGGATTCTTTTTGGTGTATAAAATAATGTAATACCTGTGGGGTTTATTATTGTTTTATTGTATAAAGTGCAACCCGAAAAGAGAGAATAGACAAAGGGTCGTCATGACTAAAGGAGGAACAAGTCAGAGAAGGCTTAAAGAACCTTGTAGTTAGTGTGATAGGGGCTTACCTGATTGGTGGCTGAGGGACAGATGGTCAGTTTGGGGCCGCAAGGGTGGTCCAGTGCAAGGGTTGATGGGTAGTCATTCCGGGAAAAATTCAGGTGATGTGAAACTTTCCCTCCCTCCCTCCCTCCCTGTATTCTGAGTTTATGGTATATTCTGGGTGAGAGGCAGTTTTTGTGTTACACATTTTCTACTTAAAAAAAAAAAAAAAAAAAAGTTGAAAATTTGGCACTTTTGTTACAGCAACTTGCGGGTCAGGAGGTCTTTGGGGGGTCAGTGATTAACCTGATTGTTAAAGAATTGGGGACCCATCTAGGATATGGTGCTCCAACCTGGTTGGTTGGTTGTTTGTGGCTCTCCCAGCAGCTAGTTCCCCTGGGGGAAAGTCTAAAATGTGTAAGTCGTAACATCTTCGAGACAGATGGAGCACAGCTGAGGACATGGTAGATTATAGTCATAAAGTGTGCCTTAAGGACACCCAAAGACCCTCTCCTGGTTGCATTGTTTAATTGGTATTATTGAAATTGTTCTATTTCTGTTATTTATAAATGTTTTAATAAAGGCTGCTCTTGCCATTTAAATCCACGTCACGCAGTTTTGTGTCCATAGAGCATGCACGCAGTGGTGTGTTTTGGTTTTGTGCTGCCCTAAGCAAGACTAAAATTGGGCGCCCCTACCATCTAAATTTTTTAGGATCCACTCCTTCATCTGTAAACTCCACCCTTCCTATTTAGGCCCCACCTTTTTCTATTAGAGCTCCACCTCTTCAGAGGTGGGGAGAGAGAGGGGGTGAGAGAGAGGAGAGAGAGAGAGGTGGGGTGAGAGAGAGAGAGGGGGGGTGAGTGAGAGAGAGAGGGGGGAGTTTTAGAGAGAGAGGGGGGAGTGAGAGAGGGCCGGAGGGCGCCCCCCTGAAAAATGCCATCCAAGGCAAATGCCTTGTTTGCCTCGGGGTAGATATGCATGCGCACCACCGGCGGCCACTGTGAATGACGACGTCACACCAACATATTTCGCCCGCCAATCAGATCAGGCTTCTTTAGGGTAATACAGACAAAATCCTGCTGATAGTGTAAAAATACTAACTGTTATTTTGCCTAATATCAGAATATACCAATGCCTATAGCTGTCTTTATTCATTAATGCTAACTGTATACAATATACAAGATAAATTTCAACTTTAAGGGCTGTGTGTGTGGCCTCTCCCAGTTTGGGCACCCTAGGCCTAAACCCTGCCATGTTGTCAGCAGGACCGGAAATTATGCTAAATCTCTCTAAAGAAGCTCTGGATAGCAGTGACAAATTCACAGGAGTTATTATTTTTCCCAAAACTATTAAAAAACAAGAACATTTTTTTTAGATTTAGGCTGCATTCACACTTCAGCGTTTTCAATCGTGGGCAGATTTGCCGTGAATATGCCCGCAATTTGAAAGCGCTGATGTGTGAATGAAAATCACGGGACTCGCAGTTGAGATGCCATTCATTTGAATGACATCTCAAATCGCGCTGCAATGACTGCAACACGCAAAGTATGTGTGTTGCGGGAAGCATGTCACCCCAAAAAAAGTTCAGGAGCTACTTTTGGACGACATGCTTCCCGTGATGCAGGTTGCCGCGATTGCAGCGCGATTTGAGGTATCATTCAAATAAATGGAATCTCAAATGCGAGTTTGTCATTTGTCATTCACACATCAGCGCTTTCAAATCGCGGGCAGATTTGCTGAAAATCTGTCCACGATTCAAAGCGCTAAAGTGTAAATGCAGCCTTAAAGTATAACTAAAGGCAAAACTTTATTATTATTTTTTTTTTTTAGTTTTGAACAGAGTGGCGGTGGATTTGAACACCTGTTTTTATTGCTACCTCTGCCCCCCATTAGGGAGAATCACCTCTCTCCTGTTTACTGTTATCAAAAGTGAAAGTAAAAGAAAATCCCAAATGTTGGGTTGTCCCTATAACAGCAATAGGGGGAAATTTTCCAATGGAGACACTAGTTCTGGAGACCTGGGGGGCCCCAATGTATTCCCTTATTTTCCAGGGATTTTCTCCCACTTCCTGTTTTGGCTATGGGACAGAAAATGAAGGTAAATCTCCCCTATGGGACACAGATGGTACAAAAACAAAAAAAACAGACAGGGGTTATAACTTACTCTATTCAAAATTAATAAAACATGTTTTGCCTATAATTCTATTTTAACATCCACTTTAATAAATTGCTTAGTCTTGTATTCAAAGTAGGATATACTGGTGTGTTCGTTTCCAGTTATTTTTTCCATCAATCCAACATATTCATAAGTATAATTACCTGACTTTGCAAGTGGCTAAGGAGCAACCAACATGAGCTTGAGTGGGAATTGATGCTCTGCAAAGCGCTTTACAAATAGGGGGTTATTTACGTAAGGCAAATCCACTTTGCACTAGAAGTGCAAACTACAAGTGCAAAGTGCACTTGAAATTGCACTGAAAGTGCACTTGGAAGTGCAGTCTCTGTAGATCTGAGGGGGAGATGCAAGGAAAATTAAAAAACAGCATTTTAGCTTGCACATGATTGCATAATAAAATCAGCAGAGCTTCCCCTCATTTCAGATCTACCCCACAGATTTACAGTAACTGCACTTCCAAGTGCACTTTCAGTGCAATTTCTAGTGCACTTTGTGCTTGCATTTTGCACTTGTAGTGCAAAGTGGATTTGCCTTTCGTAAATAACCCCCCATAGTTTGGCATCAATGAACATGATCTACAGGTTGTTTGCCTGATGTAAAATGCTTGTATAAGCCTTCAGCATTCACTACATTTTATCCAAAAGGCATATCCTACAGGATTAACGTTTATCAATATTTAAAACTAGAAAAAAAACTGCTGTAGTTAACAGTTATGTTTTATTCATGGTCAGTTTGATCAAGCTTGACCCTATCTTGGGAATACTGGCGAAGGTGGTGAATTTTCAAATACTATGCTTAACCACTTCCCGACCGCCCCCTGTATATTTACGTCGGCAGAATGGCACGTACAGGCAGAATCACGTACCTGTACGTGACATTCTTCCGGCGGTTGGGGGGTCCGATCGGACCCCCCTCCGCCGGCGGGGACGGTCGGGATCGCTTCAGGAGCGATCCGGGACGAGGGGACGGCCAGTGGTTTCTGGCCACCCCCTCGCGATCGCTCCTGGCCAATGAGAAACTTCCCCTTCCTGTCTATTGTATAGACAGGAAGGCGGAAGTGATGTCACGCTCGGTGCGCCGGTCTATGTGACCGGAGACGCCGAGCGGCGAACATGTACAGGTTAGTGCACAACACTACACTGACACCAGTACAGTTAGGCACATATTCCACCCCCCTGTCACCCCCTGATCACCCCCCAGATCACCCCCTCCCCCCCCAGTCACAGTGTCACTAATTGCAGTGATCATTTATTTACTGATCACTGCATTTAGTGTCAGTGTGACTGTAATAACTGTCAGGGCAGTTAGTTTTAGGTCCAAGGTAGCCCCCTACCCCCCCCTAATAAAGGTTTAACCCCTTGATTGCCCCCCAGGTAACCCTTTCACCCCCTTTTGCCAGTGTCACTAAGCGATCGTTTTTTCTGATCGCTTTATTAGTGTCACTGCTGTCGCTAGGTAACCATTTTTTTTTTTTAGGTAACCGCCATGTTTTATATAGGTTCATAAATAGGTTTATAGGTCAGGTACCCCCATATTACAACCTAAATAAAGGTTTTAACCCCCTGATTGCCCCTAGAGTTAACCCTTTCACCAGTGATCACTGTATAACTGTCACTGGTGACGCTGGTTAGCCAGTTAGTTATTTCGTTATTTAGGTTCCCCGTCAGGTTTTTATATAGCGTCAGGTACCCCCATATATTACCTAATAAAGGTTTAACCCCCTGATTGCCCCTAGTTAACCCTTTCACCCCCTTTTGCCAGTGTCACTAAGCGATCGTTTTTCTGATCGCTGCATTAGTGTCGCTAGGTAACCAGTTTTTTTTTGTATTACTGTTACGGGTGACGCTGGTTAGTTAGCTTGTTTTTTATACTGTCAGGGCACCCGCCATTTATTACCCAATAACGGTTTAACCCCCTGATCGCCCGGCGGGTGATATCAATTAGGTTTTAGGGTCAAATAAGGTCTGCGTCGCCCCAGGTTAGTGCCAGTACCGCAAACACCCACGCGCAAAGCATACACCTCCCTTAGTGGCACAGTATCTGAACAGATCGATATCTGATCTGATCAGATCTATACTAGCGTCCCAGCAGTTTAGGGTTCCAAAAAAAAACGCATTGTTAGCGGGATCAGCCCAGATACCTGCTAGCACCTGCGTTTTCCCCCTCCGCCCAGCCCAGCCCACCCAAGTGCAGTATCGATCGATCACTGTCACTTACAAAACACTAAGCACACATAACTGCAGCGTTCGCAGAGTCAGGCCTGATCCCTGCGATCGCTAACAGTTTTTTTGTGGTAGCGTTTTGATTCAGTCGCTTCAGTCAGGAGCTTTTTTACCTGTGAATCTCAAAAAAATAAAAAAAAATAAAATAGTTGTCGTTTTATTGTTCTCTCTCTCACTCTATTCTCTCTCTATTGTTGCTCTTTTTTTTACTCCATTCTATTCTGCAATGTTTTATTATGTTTTATCATGTTTTATCATGCTTGCTTTTCAGGTATGTAATTTTGTTTACTGTGTTTTAGTGTTGAGCATTTTTTTGTTTTCAGGTGCGCCATTCAGTTGCAACGCGGATTTATTTATCTTGACAGCAACAGCGTTTGCTCCCACGATACATAAAGCCGCGACTCCAACGCTGTAGGAGGTGATTTCACCACCACAGTTAAAAAAAAAGAGCATATATGCCGAAGCATGGGGGCAGCAGGGGGGGGAGGAGCGATTGGCTCCTAATGCCACGTACATACGGTCGAAATTCCGACCGTGTGTACACGGCATAACTTTTGCGGGAGGATGCCCCCATGCATCGGCATATATAAATGGTGCATGTATGCCCATCATTAGAAGTGGGTGGATGAAGGGAGGTATTCTAATGGTGGGCATACCCACCAATCAATCTCTTTTTTTCGTTCAGCCAAGAGGCTGCATGAAAAAAAAAAGATTACAATATATGTCCAGTATGTTGCTGGACTTTGAATGGTTATACCAGAATGATGCCTGCAGGTTTAGGTATCATCTTGGTATCATTCTTTTCAGCCAGTGATCGGCTTTCATGTAAAAGCAATTCTAGCGGGTAATTAGCCTCTAGACTGCTTTTACAAGCAGTGGGAGGGAATGTCCCCCCCCCTCCCGGATATAAACCGCGCCATTGGGAAATTGGGAAAGCATTTTATCACACCAATCTTGGTGTGGTCAGATGCTTTGAGGGCAGAGGAAAGATCTAGGGTCTAATAGACCCCAATTTTTTCAAAAAAAGAGTACCTGTCACTGCCTATTGCTATCATAGGGGATATTTACATTCCCTGAGATAACAATAAAAATCATAACAAAGAAAAAAAATGGAAGGAACAGTTTAAAAATAAAAATAAAAAAGCTAAATAAATAAAAAAAAAAACAAAAAAAAAAAAAAAAAAAAGCACCCCTGCCCCCCCTTCTCTTGCGCAAAGGCGTACACAAGCGTTGGTCTGGCGTCATATGTAAACAGCAATTGCACCATGCATGTGAGGTATCACCGCGAAGGTCAGATCGAGGGCAGTAATTTTAGCAGTAGACCTCCTCCGTGAATCTAATGTGGTATCATGTAAAGGCTTTTAAAGGCTTTTAAAAATGTATGTAGTTTGTCGCCACTGCGTGTTTGTGCGCAATTTTAAAGCATGTCGTGTTTGGTATCCATGTACTCGGCCTAAGATCATATTTTTTATTTCATCAAAAATTTGAGCAATATAGTGTGTTTTTAGTGCATTAAAATAAAAAAAAGTGTATTTTTTCCACAAAAAATGCGTTTGAAAAATCGCTGCGCAAATACTGTGTGGAAAAAAAAAAATGCAACACCCACCATTTTAATCTGTAGGGCCTTTGCTTTAACAATATATATAGTGTTTGGGGGTTCAACGTAATTTTCTTGCAAAAAAAAAATATGTTTTCATGTAAACAAAAAGTGTCAGAAAGGGCTTTGTCTACAAGTGGTTAGAAGAGTGGGTGACGTGTGACATAGGCTTCTAAATGTTGTGCATAAAATGCCAGGACAGTTCAAACCCCCCCCAAATGACCCCATTTTGGAAAGTAGACACCCCAAGCTATTTGATGAGAGCAATGTTGAGCCCATTAAATATTTTTTTTTTTTGTCCCAAGAGATTGAATAATGAAAAAAAAAAAAATATATATATTTTTTTTTACAAAAAGTTGTCACTAAATGATATATTGCTCAAACATGTCATGGGCATATGTGGAAATACACCCCAAAATACATTCTGTTGCTTCTCCTGAGTACGGGGATACCACATGTGTGGGACTTTTTGGGAGCCTAGCTGCGTACGGAACCCCAAAAACCAATCACCGCCTTCAGGCTTTCTAAGGGTGTAATTTTTTTATTTCACTTCTCACTGCCAATCACAGTTTCGGAGGCCATGGAATGCCCAGATGGCATAAAACCCCCCAAAATGACCCCATTTTGGAAAGTAGACACCCCAAGCTATTTGCTGAGAGGTATTGTGAGTATTTTGCAGATGTCGCTTTTTGTCACAAAGTTTTGAAAATTGAAAAAAGAAAAAAAATTTTTTTTTTTCTTTACTTTCTTCATTTTCAAAAACAAATGAGAGCTGTAAAATACTCACCATGCCTCTCAACAAATAGCTTGGGGTGTCTACTTTCCAAAATGGGGTCATTTGGGGGGGGTTTTGTGCTATTTTGGCATTTTATGGCCTTCGAAACGGTGATAGGTAGTGAGGAGTGAAATCAAAAATTTGCACCCTTAGAAATCCTGAAGGCGGTGCTTGGGTTTCGGGGCCCCGTACGCGGCTAGGCTCCCAAAAAGTCCCACACATGTGGTATCCCCATACTCAGGAGAAGCAGCAAAATGTATTTTGGGGTGCAATTCCACATATAACTATGGCATGTGTGAGCAATATATCATTTAGTGACAACTTTTTGAAAAAAAAAAAAAAAATCTTTTTTATTTTTGTCTTTATTCAATCACTTGGGACTAAAAAAAAAAATATTCAATGGGCTCAACATGCCTCTCAGCAAATAGCTTGGGGTGTCTACTTTCCAAAATGGGGTCATTTGGGGGGGTTTTGTACTTCTCTGCCATTTTAGCACCTCAAGAAATGAAATAGGCAGTCATAAATTAAAAGCGGTGTAAATTCCAGAAAATGTACTCTAGTTTGTAGACGCTATAACTTTTGCGCAAACCAATAAATATACGCTTATTGGCATTTTTTTTACTAAAGACATGTGGCTGAATACATTTTGGCCCAAATGTTTGACTAAAATTGAGTTTATTAGATTTTTTTTATAACAAAAAGTAGAAAATCTCTTTTTTTTTCAAAATTTTCGCTCTTTTTCCGTTTATATCTCAAAAAATAAAAATCACAGAGGCAATCAAATACCATCAAAAGAAAGCTCTATTTGTGGGAAGAAAAGGACGCAAATTTCGTTTGGTTACAAAATTGCATGACCGCGCAATTACCAGTTAAAGTAGTGCAGTGCGAAATTGAAAAAAGACCTCTGGTCCTTTGGCTGCCAAATGGTCCGGGGCTGAAGTGGTTAATTTTGTAGGTTGCCTGCCACACATCATTATGGTTGTATAAGTAGCTCCAGAATTTCTATTTGCTGTTCCAGGACGATGGATTTATTTAACAAACGTGGGATTAATTAGTAGGTGAGGCTGTTTAATTAAATTAGCTGGTTAGTAATAAATGTAAGATCTGAGTACTTTTCCTACATCATAGCTTACTATGACACGCAAACAATATGTCCAAAAATACCCAATTAGATTTCCTGTCCATCTGTCATATTTAATCCTGTCTCCAGAATGTGATGTGTGAATAGGTTGGGTCGTGTTTTGAGGGGTGTGAAGGAGCAGTATAAGAAAAGGGCACACCAATGGAACTTTACTGTTACATATCTGGTTCTATAATCACAAGTTAATTAATGCATAAACTGTTAAATGATTATAGAACAACCTGATCCAGAATAGCTTCACAGACATATAATGTAAATAGCTGCTGTTCTCTTCTCACTGTATGCTGCCATATTTACAAAAAAAAATAACCTCTTTTTTTGTGTTTGAGGATGTATTGCTGTGTGTTTTGTGTTTTTTTTTTTGGCAAACTTACCTGTATCCTTTTGGATCGGTAAAATTTAAAAGAGGACAATAAGAGCAAGGACTGAAATATTCTATGTTTATTTGTACTATTTCATATTGTAAGGGATACATTTTTCTTGATGTAATGCGCAAGAAAACAAAAATTTTTTTGAAATCTCATAAAAACTAAAGTTAACAAACAAAATGTATACTGTATATACTCGAGTATAAGCCGAGGCACCTAATTTTACCACAAAAAATGGGGAAAACGTATTGACTCGAGTATAAGCCTAGGGTGAGAAATGTGCAGCTACTGTAAGTGGAAAAGAGGGTCAACAATGCCCATTTTCAGCCTCACTGTGCCCATTTGCATGCCTTACTGTGCCCATTTGCAGCCATAGGTCCCCTGAACTTCAAACTCGGTAGTTAAGGGTTCCTAGATGCCCCCTAGCTGCAGCCAAGTCTCTGGACCCAAATGGTCCCAAAATGGTCCCAAAATGGCATTGCTGCAGATGGACACAGTTGACCAACTTTGAGGCCCTGTATCTCGGGGCCACTTGGTGCTAGGAACCCCAAATTTGGATATGTTGTATTGTATTGTATTGTATAAATTTGGCGTTATTTCCACTTGGCTTGCAAACCAAATTTGGGGTTCCTAGCACCAAGTGGCCCCAAGATACGGGTTCCCAAAGTCGGGTCGGAAAATGTCATTCTCTGCTGCAGAAAAAGTGCTTGACTCCAGTATAAGCCAAGGGGGGCATTTTCAGCACAAAAAAAATGTGCTGAAAAACTCGGCTTATATTCGAGTATATACAGTAATTTGTTAAAGGGTTAGCTTCACGTTCATGGCAAAATAAATAAAATATAGTATATACAATTGCGACTCAAGTCATATTGTAATTGAATATTATTAAATATTACCTTTCCTTTTCAACCTGCAGCTCTGTAATTCTCCTATAAAATGTAATATAATATGGTAACCTGGAGGTGTTCTGTAAACAGAATGTGTACAGAACGACCCCCAGAAACATAATTTCCTGCTTGTGTGATTGGCTCACTGATTTTCTCAGAAGTCTACACTAAAAAAGAAGTCAGATTTCCGGCATTCCTTGAAACAAAAATTTCATTTTTGGTGAGATAATCCCAATAGTTAATCATGTCTAAAGGGATGCAGACCCTGCAATTTTCCCTGAAAACTTAACCACTTGCCGACCGCCCAGAAGTGAGCCTGATTTTGCACTTTCCAGCTTTAGTAAATAAACCCCAATGTGTACTTAACCACTTGCCGACATGTAGATATACGTCGGCAGAATGGCACGTACAGGCAGAACCACGTACCTGTACGTGCCATTCTTTAGGCGGTTGGGGGGTCCGATCGGACCCCCCTCCGCCGGCGGGGACGGTCGGCATCGCTTCAGGAGCGATCCGGGACGAGGGGACGGCCAGAGGTTTCTGGCCACCCCCTCGCGATCGCTCCTGGCGAATGAAAAGCTTCCCCTTCCTGTCTATTGTATAGACAGGAAGGCGGAAGTGATGTCACGCTCGGTGCGCCGGTCTATGTGACCGGAGACGCCGAGCGGCGAACATGTTAAGGTTAGTGCACAACACTACACTGACACCAGTACAGTTAGGCACACAAAACACCCCCCTGTCACCCCCTGATCACCCCCCAGATCACCCCCCCCCCCCCCAGTCACAGTGTCACTAATTGCAGTGATCATTTATTTACTGATCACTGCATTTAGTGTCAGTGTGACTGTAATAACTGTCAGGGCAGTTAGTTTTAGGTCCTAGGTAGCCCCCTACCCCCCCCTAATAAAGGTTTAACCCCCTGATTGCCCCTAGTTAACCCCTTCACCCCCTTTTGCCAGTGTCACTAAGCGATCGTTTTTCTGATCGCTGCATTGTGTCGCTAGGTAACCATTTTTTTTTATATTTTAACCGCCTTGTTTTATATAGGTTCATAAATAGTTTTATAGGTCTGGTACCCCCATATTACAACCTAAATAAAGGTTTTAACCCCCTGATTGCCCCTAGAGTTAACCCTTTCACCAGTAATCACCGTATAACTGTCACTGGTGACGCTGGTTAGCCAGTTAGTTATTTCGTTATTTAGGTTCCCCGTCAGGTTTTTATATAGGCTCAGGTACCCCCATATATTACCTAATAAAGGTTTAACCCCCTGATTGCCCCTAGTTAACCCTTTCACCCCCTTTTGCCAGTGTCACTAAGCGATCGTTTTTCTGATCGCTGCATTAGTGTCGCTAGGTAACCAGTTTTTTTTTAGGTTTAACCGCCATGTTTATATAGGTTCATAAATAGGTTTATAGGTCAGGTACCCCCATATTACAACCTAAATAAAGGTTTTAACCCCTGATTGCCCCTAGAGTTAACCCTTTCACCAGTGATCACTGTATAACGGTCACTGGTGACGCTGGTTAGCCAGTTAGTTATTTCGTTATTTAGGTTCCCCGTCAGGTTTTTATATAGCGTCAGGTACCCCCATATATTACCTAATAAAGGTTTAACCCCCTGATTGCCCCTAGTTAACCCTTTCACCCCCTTTTGCCAGTGTCACTAAGCGATCGTTTTTCTGATCCCTGCATCAGTGTCGCTAGGTAACCAGTCTTTTTTTGTATTACTGTTACGGGTGACGCTGGTTAGTTAGCTTGTTTTTTATACTGTCAGGGCACCCGCCATTTATTACCCAATAACGGTTTAACCCCCTGATCGCCCGGCGGGTGATATCAATTAGGTTTTAGGGTCAAATAAGGTCTGCGTCGCCCAGGTTAGTGCCAGTACCGCAAACACCCACGCGCAAAGCATACACCTCCCTTAGTGGTATAGTATCTGAACAGATCAATATCTGATCTGATCAGATCTATACTAGCGTCCCAGCAGTTTAGGGTTCCAAAAAAAAACGCATTGTTAGCGGGATCAGCCCAGATACCTGCTAGCACCTGCGTTTTCCCCCTCCGCCCAGCCCAGCCCACCCAAGTGCAGTATCGATAGATAACAGTCACTTACAAAACACTAAGCACACATAACTGCAGTGTTCGCAGAGTCAGGCCTGATCCCTGCGATCGCTAACATTTTTTTTGTGGTAGCGTTTTGATTCAGTCGCTAACAGTCAGGAGCTTTTTTACCTGTGAATCTCAAAAAAATAAAAAAAAAAAAATAGTTGTCGTTTTATTGTTCTCTCTCTCTCTCTATATTGTTGCTCTTTTTTTACTCCATTCTATTCTGCAATGTTTTATTATGTTTTATCATGTTTTATCATGCTTGCTTTTCAGGTATGTAATTTTGTTTACTGTGTTTTAGTGTTAAGCATTTTTTTGTTTTCAGGTGCGCCATTCAGTTGCAGCGCGGATTTATTTATCTTGACAGCAACAGCGTTTGCTCCCACGATACATAAAGCCGCGACTCCAACGCTGTAGGAGGTGATTTCACCACCACAGTTAAAAAAAAGAGCATATATGCCGAAGCATGGGGGCAGCAGGGGGGGGGAGGAGCGATTGGCTCCTAATGCCACGTACATACGGTCGAAATTCCGACCGTGTGTACACGGCATAACTTTTGCGGGAGGATGCCCCCATGCATCGGCATATATAAATGGTGCATGTATGCCCATCATTAGAAGTGGGTGGATGAAGGGAGGTATTCTAATGGTGGGCATACCCACCAATCAATCTCTTTTTTTCGTTCAGCCAAGAGGCTGCATGAAAAAAAAAAAAGATTACAATATATGTCCAGTATGTTGCAGGACTTTGAATGGTTATACCAGAATGATGCCTGCAGGTTTAGGTATCATCTTGGTATCATTCTTTTCAGCCAGTGATCGGCTTTCATGTAAAAGCAATTCTAGCGGGTAATTAGCCTCTAGACTGCTTTTACAAGCAGTAGGAGGGAATGTCCCCCCTCCCGGTTATAAACCGCGCCATTGGGACATTGGGAAAGCATTTTATCACACCAATCTTGGTGTGGTCAGATGCTTTGAGGGCAGAGGACAGATCTAGGGTCTAATAGACCCCAATTTTTTCAAAAAAAAGAGTACCTGTCACTGCCTATTGCTATCATAGGGGATATTTACATTCCCTGAGATAACAATAAAAATCATAACAAAGAAAAAAAATGGAAGGAACAGTTTAAAAATAGAATAAAAAAGCTAAATAAATAAAAAAAAAACCTAAAAAAAAAAATAAAAAGCACCCCTGCCCACCCTTCTCTTGCGCAAAGGCGTACACAAGCGTTGGTCTGGCGTCATATGTAAACAGCAATTGCAGCATGCATGTGAGGTATCACCGCGAAGGTCAGATCGAGGGCTGTAATTTTAGCAGTAGACCTCCTCCGTGAATCTAATGTGGTATCATGTAAAGGCTTTTAAAGGCTTTTAAAAATGTATGTAGTTTGTCGCCACTGCGTGTTTGTGCGCAATTTTAAAGCATGTCGTGTTTGGTATCCATGTACTCGGCCTAAGATCATATTTTTTATTTCATCAAAAATTTGAGCAATATAGTGTGTTTTAGTGCATTAAAATAAAAAAAAGTGTATTTTTTCCACAAAAAATGCGTTTGAAAAATCGCTGCGCAAATACTGTGTGGAAAAAAAAAATGCAACACCCACCATTTTAATCTGTAGGGCCTTTGCTTTAACAATATATATAGTGTTTGGGGGTTCAACGTAATTTTCTTGCAAAAAAAAAATATGTTTTCATGTAAACAAAAAGTGTCAGAAAGGGCTTTGTCTACAAGTGGTTAGAAGAGTGGGTGACGTGTGACATAGGCTTCTAAATGTTGTGCATAAAATGCCAGGACAGTTCAAACCCCCCCCAAATGACCCCATTTTGGAAAGTAGACACCCCAAGCTATTTGCTGAGAGCAATGTTGAGCCCATTAAATATTTTTTTTTTTTTGTCCCAAGAGATTGAATAATGAAAAAAAAAAAAAATATATATATTTTTTTTTTACAAAAAGTTGTCACTAAATGATATATTGCTCAAACATGTCATGGGCATATGTGGAAATACACCCCAAAAATACATTCTGTTGCTTCTCCTGAGTACGGGGATACCACATGTGTGGGACTTTTTGGGAGCCTAGCTGCGTACGGAACCCCAAAAACCAAGCACCGCCTTCAGGCTTTCTAAGGGAGTAATTTTTTTATTTCACTTCTCACTGCCAATCACAGTTTCGGAGGCCATGGAATGCCCAGATGGCATAAAACCCCCCAAAATGACCCCATTTTGGAAAGTAGACACCCCAAGCTATTTGCTGAGAGGTATTGTGAGTATTTTGCAGATGTCGCTTTTTGTCACAAAGTTTTGAAAATTGAAAAAAGAAAAAAAAAAAAAATTTTTTTTTTACTTTACTTTCTTCATTTTCAAAAACAAATGAGAGCTGTAAAATACTCACCATGCCTCTCAACAAATAGCTTGGGGTGTCTACTTTCCAAAATGGGGTCATTTGGGGGGGTTTTGTGCTATTTTGGCATTTTATGGCCTTCGAAACTGTGATAGGTAGTGAGGAGTGAAATCAAAAATTTGCACCCTTAGAAATCCTGAAGGCGGTGCTTGGGTTTCGGGGCCCCGTACGCGGCTAGGCTCCCAAAAAGTCCCACACATGTGGTATCCCCATACTCAGGAGAAGCAGCAAAATGTATTTTGGGGTGCAATTCCACATATAACTATGGCATGTGTGAGCAATATATCATTTAGTGACAACTTTTTGAAGAAAAAAAAAATTATTTTTTATTTTTGTCTTTATTCAATCACTTGGGACTAAAAAAAAAAATATTCAATGGGCTCAACATGCCTCTCAGCAAATAGCTTGGGGTGTCTACTTTCCAAAATGGGGTCATTTGGGGGGGTTTTGTACTTCTCTGCCATTTTAGCACCTCAAGAAATGAAATAGGCAGTCATAAATTAAAAGCGGTGTAAATTCCAGAAAATGTACTCTAGTTTGTAGACGCTATAACTTTTGCGCAAACCAATAAATATACGCTTATTGGCATTTTTTTTTACTAAAGACATGTGGCTGAATACATTTTGGCCCAAATGTTTGACTAAAATTGAGTTTATTAGATTTTTTTTATAACAAAAAGTAGAAAATCTCTTTTTTTTTCAAAATTTTCGCTCTTTTTCCGTTTATATCGCAAAAAATAAAAATCACAGAGGCAATCAAATACCATCAAAAGAAAGCTCTATTTGTGGGAAGAAAAGGACGCAAATTTCGTTTCGTTACAAAATTGCATGACCGCACAATTACCAGTTAAAGTAGTGCAGTGCGAAATTGAAAAAAGACCTCTGGTCCTTAAGCTGACAATTGGTCCGGGGCTGAAGTGGTTAAAGTAAATGTCAAGTCACATAAGTTGAACAGGTGCACCTCTCAACTTGACGCTGTTTCACTTCTATGTTTTTTTTTTTTTATAAGGCTATTTGCACACAGGTCATGTTAGCATTAACCACTTCAGCCCCCGAACAATTGGCAGCCAAAGAACCTGGCCCCTTTTTGCGATTCGGCACTGCGTCGCTTTAACTGACAATTGCGCGGTCGTGCGACGTGACTCCCAACAAAATTGGCGTCCTTTTTTTCTCACAAATAGAGCTTTCTTTTGGTGGTATTTGATCGCCCCTGCGGTTTTTATTTTTTGCGCAATAAACAAAAATAGAGCGACAATTTTGAAAATAATGCAATATTTTTTACTTTTTTCTATAATAAATATCCCCAAAAAATATATAAAAAAAACGTTTTTTTTTCCTTAGTTTAGACCGATACGTATTCTTCTACATATATTTGGTAAAAAAAATCGCAATTAGCTAATATTGATTTGTTGGCGCAAAAGTTATAGCGTTTACAAAATAGGGGATAGTTTTATAGCATTTTTATTAATATTTTTTTTTTTTACTAGTAATGGCGGCGATCAGTGATTTTTATTGTGACTGCGACATTATGGCAGGCACATCGGACATTTTTTACACATTTTTGGGACCATTGACATTTATATATTGTCATTTATATAGAAATTAGTGCTATTTAAATGCACTGATTCCTATGTAAATGACAGTGGCAGTGAAGGAGTTAACCACTAGGGGGCGGGGAGGGGCTAAGTGTGACGTGTTATGTTTTTTTTTTTACACAGTAGGGGGGCTTGGCTGTACGTCTGACGTCATTGATCGGCTTTCCCGATGACAGGGAACAGCCGATGAATGACAGGCAGAGTAGGAAGCGCGGGGAGAGGTTTGTTTACACAGACCTCTCCCCGTTCTTCAGCTCTGTGACCCCGATCGCGGGACACCAGCGGCGATCGGGTCCGCTGGTCCCGCGGGCCGTGGTCACGGAGCTCCCGACCCCGCGGCTAGGCAATTAAAGGGGACGTATATATACGTGCCTTTGCCTAGCCGTGCCATTTTGCCGACGTATATATACAGTTGGCGGTCGGGAAGCGGTTAAGAAAAAAAATTAAGAAAAAAATGCGTGGGGGTCCCCCGAAATTCCATACCAGGCCCTTCAGGTCTGGTATGGATATTAAGGGGAACCCCGCGCCAAAAAAAAAATGGCGTGGGGTCCCCCTCAAAATCCATACCAGACCCTTATCCGAACACGCAACCTGGCAGGCCACAGAAAAGAGGGGGGACAAGAGAGCGCCCCCCTCTGAACCGTACCAGGCCACATGCCCTCAACATTGGGAGGATGCTTTGGGGTCCCCCCCAAAGCACCTTGTCCCCATGTTGATGAGGACAAGGGCCTCATCCCCACAACCCTGGCCGGTGGTTGTGGGGGTCTGCAGGCGGGGGGCTTATCGGAATCTGCATCAGTGACACTGTCCCTCTTGTCCACCTGTTGGAGCATACGCTGCGTGGGATAATGGACAGGGCACTTGAGGCAGAACAGAGGCAGGAAGAGGAGGACTTCCTTGCCTCTCAAGGCCCCCTTTATCCGGACAGTGTTCCTTCTGTCCCACCCATCACACAGGAAGAGGATGAGGAGGAGGAGGAGGAGGAGGATTGTGTGAGCATGGAGGTGGAGCCTGGCACTCAGCATCAGCAGCAGCAGTCTTTTAGGGATGATGTACAGTCCCAACAAACCAGTGGACTTGTACGTGGCTGGGAGGAGGTGGCTGGCGATCATGTCATCCTCAGTGACCCAGAAGACTCCGGACCGAATGCCTCAGCTAACCAACGCTGCATGGCCTCCCTGATCCTGCAAAGCCTGCGGAAGGATCCTCGTGTTCTTCGGATCAAGGAGAGGGACCATTACTGGCTGGCCACTCTCCTTGATCCGCGGTACAAGGGTAAGGTTGCGGACCTTATCATCGCAGAGGGAGCAGAGGATGAGACATCTCAGGGAGGCCTTGCAGAAAGGTCTGTGCAACGCGTTCCCAGAAACTGGGAGGTTACAAACTCCTGGTCCTGGGCGACGAGTTGCTGAGGCTTCGGTCAGTAGCAGAAGGAGCGGTGGGGGAAGGTGGACGTCTGACCGATGCGTTCAGACAATTTTTTTAGTCCGCAGCCCCAAGGTATGATCGGTTCCAGCAACCATCGCCAGCGTCTGATATACATGGTGCAGGAATACCTTGGGGCAAGGTCAGACTTGGACACCTTTCCCACCGAAAATCCTCTGGCTTACTGGGTCCTGAGGATGGATCACTGGCCAGAGCTTGCACAGTATGCAATTGAGCTACTGGCCTGTCCTGCCTCCAGCGTTCTTTCCGAACGCACATTCAGTGCTGCTGGAGGATTTGTCACCGATCATAGGGTGCGCCTGTCCACCGCCTCGGTTGATCGACTGACCTTCATCAAAATGAATCAGTCTTGGATCACCACCAGCTACCAGGCACCTGAGGCGGATATAACCGAATAATTTTTTAATGTCACATCCCTTCAAGACTGCCTATGCTGATACTGAGTGACTGTCCTCTTATGTTCACTGACTATCCTCTTCCTCCTCCTCAATGATCCATGCCACCACACCAGTGCCTAAGGCACAATTTTTCAGCCCCTGTTTAACAGGGGCGTGTACATACAATTTTTATAAAAAAAATGCTTCGCAACACGTGTGACTGCTGTGCTCCAAGTACAGTATCTGTGAGGGGTTGCAGTGTTGTGGCACCAGCACCAGTGCCTAAGGCACAATTTTTCAGCCCTGTTTAACAGGGGCGTGTACTTACAATTTTTTAAAAAAATGCTTCGCAACACGTGTGACTGCTGTGCTCCAAGTACAGTATCTGTGAGGGGTTGCAGTGTTGTGGCACCAGCACCAGTGCCTAAGGCACAATTTTTCAGCCCCTGTTTAACAGGGGCGGGGTAATTACAATTTTTTAAAAAAATGCTTCGCAACACGTGTGACTGCTGTGCTCCAAGTACAGTATCTGTGAGGGGTTGCAGTGTTGTGGCACCAGCACCAGTGCCTAAGGCACAATTTTTCAGCCCCTGTTTAACAGGGGCGTGTACTTACAATTTTTTAAAAAAATGCTTCGCAACACGTGTGACTGCTGTGCTCCAAGTACAGTATCTGTGAGGGGTTGCAGTGTTGTGGCACCAGCACCAGTGCCTAAGGCACAATTTTTCAGCCCCTGTTTAACAGGGGCGTGTACTTACAATTTTTTAAAAAAATGCTTCGCAACACGTGTGACTGCTGTGCTCCAAGTACAGTATCTGTGAGGGGTTGCAGTGTTGTGGCACCAGCACCAGTGCCTAAGGCACAATTTTTCAGCCCTGTTTAACAGGGGCGGGTAATTACAAATCTTGATCTAATAGTTCACAGCAGGGCCCATTCCTGCGCCCACCAAGAGTAACTATGAGGGCCTACAGTCTTGTGGCAACACCGTCCACCACCACCACCCCCAATTTTTCTTCCCTGTTCAACAGGTGCATGCAATTACAAATCTTGATCTATTAACTCACAGCAGGGCCCATTCCTGTGCCCACCAGTCTTGTGGCTACACCAACATCTAATAGGGCAAATTTCTGCAGAGTATATACGCCAGGCCCTACTTTCAAACATCCAACTTACAAACGACTCCTACTTGCAAATGGAAAGCAAAGAAAGAAAGAAAACAGGAAGTGAGAGGAAATCTACCCCTAGGAAGGGAAATTCTATCCTGTTAGATTTAATTTGGGAAAAAAGGTATCTCCTCTCTACTGATACTTTATCACCAATCCTTGTTTCAATTAAAACCCCACTTTTCCAAAAAACATTTGTCATTGGGACGGAAAGTGAGGTGACATGTTCTGAACAGATGTGCAAAGACAGCAAATGTTACAGGGGTGATAACCCCTCCCTATGTTCTCCAAAAAAAAAAAAAGCTTAAAAATAGATTTTTTTGGGATGGAGCTACACTTCATAATGTACCTGTTCAGATTCTACTTAAGAACAAACCTAAAGCCGCAAGTGTTTTTAAATGGCTTCTTTTTTTCCTTTACAAATGTCATTTTGTGCAAGGACAGTTCTAAACACGGGAAACACATGCCACTTCACAGGCATACTTTTGACACCCCCCAGGTACCATATTTAAAGGAAAATTTCACTTTTTTTTTTTCACTTTATGCATCATTAAAATGACTGCTCCCGAAAAAACGTTAGTTTTTAAAAGTTCTTTTTGCATTGATATATGTCCCCTGGGGCAGGACCCGGGTCCCCAAACCTGTTTTATGACATTAACATGCATATTGGCCGTTGTAATTAGCACTTTTGATTTCGAACGTTCGCGTCCATTATAACGTATAGGGTTCGAAAATTTGCGCAAACTTTCGGTCCGTTCGAAGGTTCTGGTGCGAACCGAACCCGGGGGTGTTCGGCTCATCCCTAATGGTGGCCACACAAAATATTGACACTTTGGGCCCAATTTGGACATTTTCAGGTAGGGGTGTACTCACTTTTGTTGCCAGCTGTTTAGACATTAATGGCTGTGTGTTGAGTTATTTTGAGGGGACAGCAAATTTACACTGTTATACAAGCTGTACACCCACTATTTTACATTGTAGCAAAGTGTAATTTCTTCGGTGTTGTCACATGAAAAGATATAATAAAATATTTACAAAAATGTGAGGGGTGTACTCACTTTTGTGAGACACTGTATATATAGTGAGCAAGATTTTCTATAAAACCTATCTATAAACATACAAAACCTAGATATATAACCTAAGGCCAGCATTGCAAGTTTTTTTTTCTGTAATTCAAACTGAGATAAAATATAGTTTTGTACATAAACTACTATAATTGAGGAATTTGTAGTATAAGACTCTGCAGCAATTAGGCAACAAAACACGCCATTTACACATAATCAGGTGCCAGGCTACAATACATCTCACAGACTGACCAATGGCTCATAGTATAAGGAGCATGTGATGTTGGATCTGCTAGCATGACATCTATTTTTATAGACTCAGGGGCTCAATTTTCTAACAGGCACAATTTTAGTCACATTAATGGTGCTGTGACTGTCTACATTTGTTTCAACAGAACACAGATACATGAAGTAAATAGTAGATTTATATGAAGGCTTAACAGTATGAATCCAATTGTATTATGTCTTTATGTCTCCTGTTATAAAAAATTTGCTAATACAGTTGTTTTCAAACTTTCTGTGTTAAGTTTAGGGCAAAGTTTAGACGTGTAGTTGGGAGGCAGTAAAAATGAACAATTGAGTTGCTTCTCTAGCACCCCCCCAACTACCCCCTTTAAGCTGCAATTACAGTGGAAAGGGGTGCTTAAATGGCACAGTTACAATGCTTTGCACTTGCAGCAAAAACTGTCCAACATGTGGTAATAATCGGGCAGCAAGCCCCCCAAAAGTGCTGCAAATGCCCCACGACCGCGTAGAATACATGTGGTTGCTGCGCATTTGTCTGAAAAAAAAATGGAGTTAAAACAGTAGATGAGGAAGCGTCACATCACCTTTTCCCTGCTTGTCAATCGCTCCTCAAAAGCGACCCAAACATGGATGATGGTTCTTCAGGTGAATAGTGAATTTAAATGCATGTCTAAATATAGCCTTAAAGTTTAAAGTGATTGTAAAGGTTAATTTGTTTTACTTTTTTTAACCACTTAAGCCCCGGACCAATTTGCAGTCAAAGGACCAGGCCCCTTTTTGCGATTCGGCACTGCATCGCTTTAACTGATAATTGCGTGGTCGTGCAAAGTGGCTCCCAAACAAAATTGCGTCCTTTTTTTCCCACAAATAGAGCTTTCTTTTTGTGGTATTTGATCACCTCTGCGGTTTTTATTTTTTTGCGCTATAAAACAAAAATAGAGCGACAATTTTTTACTTTTTGCTATAATAAATATCCCCAAAAAATATATAAAAAAAAAATGTTTTCCTCAGTTTAGGCCGATACGTATTCTTCTACATATTTTTGGTAATTAGCGATTATTGATTGGTTTGCGCAAAAGTTATAGCATTTACAAAATATGGTATAGTTTTTATGGCATTTTTATTAATACTTTTTTTTTTTACTAGCAATGGCAGCGATCAGCGATTTTTATTGTGACTGCGACATTATGGTGGACACATCGGAAATTTTTGACACATTTTTGAGACCATTGTCATTTAAACAGCAATCAGTGCTATTTAAAATGCACTGATTTCTGTGTAAAAGACACTGGCAGTGAAGGAGTTAACCACTAGGGGGCGGGGAGGGGTTAAGTGTGTGTGTCTTTTTTAACTGTAGGGGGCGTGGCTTGGCGTCTGACATCACTGATCATCTTTCCCTATGACAGGGAACAGACGATCAGTGACAGGCTCAGTAGGAAGCACAGGGAGAGGTTTGTTTACACAGACCTCTCCTCGTTCTTCAGCTCTGTGACCCGATCGCTGGACACCATCGGGTCGCTGGTCGCGCGGCCACGTTCACGGAGCTCAGGACCGGGTCACGAGCGCGCCGCCGTCGGCGCGCGCGCGTGGCCCACGGCTGGGATCTTAAAGAGACACGTACAGGTACGTGCTTGTGCCCACCTGTGCCGGTCCTTAAGTGGTTAAATACCAAACATGTCATAATTACCTGCTCTGTGCAGAGGCTTTGCATAGAGCACCCATCGTCCTCTTCTTCTCCTTCTTCTTCCTGGCTCCTCCCCCTTGACCATTGCCCCCAATAGCAAGCTGCTTGCTATGGGGGCATTGGTGCATGCTCGCTCCAGAGCCCCGCTCATTGCATCCATAATACATATAAAACAGCAGCTTGGCCCTGTCCATGGCTCTCTCCTCACTGGCTCACTGACTGCAATTGACAGCCAATGGCTCCCACTGCTGTGTCCAGCCAATGAGGAGAAAGAGACCCTGGACAGCTGAGGCTCCCGTACACATTGCTGGATCGAAAGGGGGCTCAGTTAAGTATAAGGGAGGGGCTATGGGGGGAGCTGCACCCTGAAGTTTGTTTACCTTCACGCATAGAATGTATGAAGGTAAAAAACCTTCAGCCTTCACAACCACTTTAACCTCCCTGGCGGTATGATTCTGTCTGGAATTTTGTGCTGAAAGCGGTACAATTATTTTGCATGGAAATTTGGCGTTTTTATATTGCAGGCATGCAATTCTTATGAATAACTCACTTAAATCTGTCCGAACCAGAGTCTAGTAGACATCCCGGGTAAGATAAAGTTTGAAACACAAAATCATAAATTATAATATAATAAAAATATATATAAAAAATGATTCAATAATGTAATCAAATCAAAAACACTGAAATTTGCTCCGTTGTAGAATAGTCGCTGTCATTAAATTTATTGTTTGATGATAAATTGTGATTCTAATTTTTTATCGGTGTTTTCTAGCTGGTCTAAAACCGCTTTTGACATAAAGGGACACTTTTTGGTTGCTATGGACAATCTCCAGTTTCCAGGCAGAAAAAAATCTTTTTATTATATAAAAGAACATGCAGGGCACTGGGCAGACCACTAGGGACAAAGGGGATGTGTATTTTTTGTATACAGTACTGTAATCTGTAAGATTACAGTACTGTATGTATTGTGTGTTTTTAAACTTTTTTGAATTTGGCGCCGATCTCCGCTCCCGTGCGTCATAACGTCGCAGGGAACGGAGATCAGCGGCACTCGGGCACTGTGACAATGGAGCGGAGGAGCTCGCTCACACAGCGGGGAGACATCGCAGGATCCAGGGGATAAGGTAAGTAACCCCCCCCCCCCCCTGTATGCTGCAACGCAAGCCCGAGTCTGGCTCGGGGTTACCGCTTTTGGTACGGAAGTTCCTGCCCCGAGCCAGACTCGGGATTACCGTCAGGGAGGCTACGGGATATACATCTGCTCAAATTAAAGAACCTTCATACCTCAATACCTTAAAAGAGAAGTATGGGGTTTAAAAAAATAAACATTTATACTCCTCTAGGTGGATATAGTATTGATCTGGTGCTGTATCTGTCCCCCACCGCTTCTGAGACTGAGAACTGAGCGATCAAAGACCTCTGATTGCTCAGTTCTCATCCTTCAGTGAGCAGAGAGTCGGTGAATGTCAGTCACCGGCTCTCTGCTCTGCCCCTCCAGCGCTCACTGGAGCGATGGACTGTGAAGCGGGTGGGAGTGGCTGGTTCAGGCTCTCAGCGGCTCGCTGAGAGGCTGAGCCAGCTGCTGGTCCAAGCATCTGGGTGGATCCCGACTGTAAATTCTGGATCGACCAAGAGCCTGGATCAGCTGAGTGAGCCTGCTGTCGGCTGACAATGGGTAACAGAAGTGCAGAACGAACAGGAGAAGTAAAATAGCTTTGGCTGTACTTCTGCTTTAGCCTAATATGCCCTGCCTGAGATAACACTAATATTTTGATTCTGGCACAAAGCATTGCAAAGTTGTTTGCAAATGAAATAAAGGCTTTTTTTTTTATGTAGTTTTTTTTTATAGTTTTTTTTAACACACCTGCTCCCTATTCACACCTGAGACCTTGTAAAACTAACAAGTCACATGATACCGGGGCAGGAAATTGTCTAATTGGGCCCAATTGGGACTTTTTTACTTAGACCCCTTTTACACTGGGGCGATGTCTTTTCACACTGGGTGGTGCTCTTGCAGGACGTTCCGAAAAGTCTTGCAAGCAGCATCTTTGGGGCGGGTTGGGTTTGCTGTTTTTAGCGCTGCCAAATAGCCCTGCCCATTGCAATGAATGGGCAGTGCTTCCATTTGCAATGCCTGCAAAACGATTTGAAAGCACCACAAGCTTTTTTGGGGTAAAAACCTTCCTGCTAGCAGCCAAAAAGTGACGCAAAAGTGTTGCTAAAACATTGCTAAAGCGCCGCAAATACAAGCGGCGCTATAGCGCTAACGGACCAGTGGCTCAGTGTGAAAGGGGTCTTAGGGGTGTACTCACTTTTGTTGCCAGCGGTTTAGACTATATATATATATATAGATATATATTACTTGTGTAGCGCTACCCCCAGTTAAGAGAGCCGCTGGTTTGTTTTGGGTCCCTGAGTACAGCTCCACCAACCCCCGGCAATTTGCTCTACCCGCTCTGGCACAGTTAGTCAAGGGGTATGTATCTATGCACATAAAAATATCACTTATACTCTAAGTGTAATGGGTATGAACTCACAAGCAGACTGCTGAGATAAGAATAACTGGCTTTACTTTGTCAGTAAGGAAAAGAAATAGTAACATGCATTTAAACATATGACTTACAATACTTTAGCAGGTCCCTGCAATATGCACTTTAACATGTACACATATGTGACTCAAAATAGCAATGGGGAAACGGAGCGCCAAGTGTGGCGACCGTCTGCTATGCACCCCTGAGGTGCAGTAAATCTATCTGCGCCTACCTAATGGACCAGGCCTGATCCCTAGTAATAGAGCTCAGTCCTTGTACTAGTACAGTGTTCTTCACCGGCAATGAATCTGTAGAGGTGGTGCACATGTAGCTTTAAATGGTGTCTTTGTAATCCACAGAAAGTAACATTGCTGCTCTGAGGTAAATTGCGCCTAGGCAGTTCAATAGGCATAAAAGTGTGTATCAATGCAGGATGAGCCTTCCGGCTCTCTCACCAATCCTGGGGTACCGTCCTCCGCTCCGGTCCCTCCAATGGCGGCTCTGGTCTCCTCAGTCACAGCCCCTGCGCTCCGGTCCTCAGCTCCGACCGACCGTCTGTAGGGAAGAGTCTCCGCTCCGCTGCTGCTGACTCTGAGGGATGAGAGTCTCACTCCATCTGCTGCAAGGCCCAGGCTTTAGGCCTTCAGCTCCGGTCCGCACAGGTGTCTCCGCTGGCTGTATTCTCCGCGTCACAAGCTCCGTCAGCAGAGGCAGGCCAGTCCTGTCCGGCCTCAGAAGAGGAAGTGTCCCAAGAGGAAGAGGCGGTCTCCGCTCTTCCTTTTTATAACCTCCCCCAGCAGCCTCTCGGGCGGAAACAAGCAGCCCGGGAGCCTGGGGGATTATGGGGAATGTAGTCTCTTCCCCTAAAAGGGGTACGACCCCGCTACACACTCCCCCCACTTTGAATCTTTGGTCCCCAAAGACAGTGTTCAAACTACAAACTTTCTCAGGAACAACACTTTCACATAATTTGGACAGGGGAGCTTCCCACCAATTGGCATAAGATGGGGAGCTGTCCTGTCTACAGGTCACTTCAGTGTGGGCGACCTGTTTAACTGTGCCAGAGAGTGAGCTGGGGTTGCCCTCCACCAAATGAACAGTGGATGGGTCAGGGCTTTCAGCACTTCTCCTTGCTGTGGTAACAGAGTCCTCTGAACTTTCTCCCATCTTGGGGTAAGTTAACTTCTTGGGAGGCTTCACACTTCTGCGAGCTCTCTGTTCTCTTGGGACTTCTTCAGGAACACATTCTGGCAACATCTCTGGTTCTGGAACATCTACTTCTTCTTCTGGGTAGAGACCAGGGATATCTTCCCAGCACTCAGGCACAACACTGAATGGCACAAACTCTGTGGCTTCTGGGTTCAATGTGTTATCTTCCACATCTTCAGTAGGTGGAAGATCTATGGCAGAATTTCCTGGGGTTGAGGAAGGCCATAGCCATTCAAGTTCTCCTCTTTCTTCTTCTGGTTGGGGGTCCTGTCCACCCCTAACTTGGGATGTCTGAGACCTAGTATTAGGCCTGGGGGTATCCAGAATGGAAACAGATTCAGGTACGTCTCTTGCTGGAGGCATTCTGACTGCTTCAGTGAGTGGGAGCAAGTGATTCCTATGCCAGGTCTTCAAAGGCCCCACTCTTCCTTCTGGCTTCAACTTGTAGACAGGCAATCCTGGAAGTTTTCTACAGATGATATATGGCTCTGATCTCCATCTATCAGCAATCTTGTGTTTTCCAGGGATCCCTAGATTGCGTAACAGTACACGGTCCCCAGGCTGTAGGTCCTGTACTCTAACTTTCAAATCAAAGTTCCTCTTATTTCGGGCCCCCCTCTGGTCGGAGGCCGCTTGAGCTTTCTCATAAGCTATCTTCAGACTGTGCCTCAGTCTGTCCACATATCCTTTGTGGGAGGCAGCAGAGGCATGGTCTAAGGATATGCCGAAGGCCAAATCCACTGGCAATCTTGCTTCTCTCCCAAACATAAGTCGGTAAGGAGAGAAACCTGTCACATCACTGGTGGTGCAGTTGTAGGCATGCACCAGAGCTGAAATGTGTTGACTCCAATGTTGCTTCTTCTCTGTTTCCAAAGTTCCCAACATGTTCAATAGGGTCCTGTTGAACCTTTCAGGCTGGGCATCACCTTGAGGGTGATATGGTGTGGTTCTAGTCTTCTCTACTCCCAGAGAATCTAGTAGCTTCCTGATCAGGCGACTCTCAAAGTCCCTTCCTTGGTCTGAATGGATTCTCTGTGGCAGTCCATAGTGAACAAAGTACTTCTCCAATAGTACCTTGGCTACTGTAGAGGCCTTCTGGTCCTTGGTTGGGAAAGCCTGAGCATAACGAGTGAAATGGTCGGTTACCACCAGAACATTTCCCAATCCACTCAAATCGGGTTCGAGGCAGAGAAAATCAATGCATACCAGATCCATTGGGCCTTGACTCTGTAGGTGGCCCATTGGGGCAGCTTGATGGGGTAAAGTCTTTCTCTGAATGCATCTTGCACAGGAATGGCAATACTCCTCCACTTCGGCCCTCATGCAGGGCCAATAAAACCGGTCTCTGACAAGTTGGAAGGTTCTCTCTGCTCCCAAGTGACCATGCTGGTCATGTAAGGCAATCAGCACAGTCTCTCGATGCTTCTCTGGGAGAAACAACTGCCACTTGTCTTCTGGGCCATCAGAGGGGCCCCTTCGGTAGACTACCCCCTGATGCACCTGTAACTTGTCCAACTCCCTCCTCAGTAGGCGAGCTTCTTTGGAAGGGTGGAGGCGAAGTCCCTCTGGACTCTTGTCTTCCAGGGCTTCCAGGACCAATCTCCCCATGGGATCTTCCAATTGGTCACACCTTAGCTCCTTCTTGGACAGCTTCGGTAGGCACTCTTCTGCTAGTTGAGTTACCCCACAGTAACACTTTGGGACTCCCACTGTGGTAACTCCTACCTCTTCAGCTCTGGATCCTCCTCTGGCTTGGAGTTCAGCCCCCTGACAAAGGGCTCGCACTCCATCTGGTGCCACTTGGGTCCAGTCTTCCCAATCATCAGCCATGACATGGGATCTTCGGGACAGGGCATCTGCATCCCTATTTCCAGCCCCTGGTCTGTACTTGAGACTGAAATTGAATCCAGACAACGCCGCCAACCATCTGTGTCCAGTTGCATCCAGCTTGGCGGTGGTGAATAGATAGGTCAAGGGGTTGTTATCTGTCTTTACAGTAAACTCGGCCCCATACAAATAGTCTCTCAGTTTGTCAACAACTGCCCATTTGAGGGCTAAGAACTCCAACTTGTGGGTGGGATAGTTCTTCTCGGAGGGGGTCAGGCTCCGGCTCACATAGGCCACTGGTCGTAGCTGGTCTTCATACTCCTGGTAGAGTACTCCACCTAGGCCCTCATGGCTGGCATCAACATGTAGCTCATATGGTCTAGTGGGGTCAGCGTAGGCCAAAACTGGGGCTGTGGTGAGACTTCTCTTCAAGGTTCTGAAAGCCTCTTCACACCTTGAGTTCCACTGGTCTTTGACCGACTCACAGGACCTCCTAGGCCCCAATCCATCTTCCTCTCCTTCTGTCTTGAGCAGCTCGTTGAGGGGTTTGGCAATGCGGGCAAACCCATCCACAAACCTGCGGTAGTAGGAGCAGAACCCCAAGAAAGACCGGAGTTCTGTAACTGTTGTGGGTCTTGGCCACGAAGTAACTGCCTCCAACTTCTCAGGGTCTGTAGCCACTCCTTTTTCAGACACTATGTGTCCCAGATAGTTCACAGAAGACTGATAGAACCGACACTTCTCTGGAGAAAGTTTAAGTCCCTCTTCACTGAGCCTCTTCAGTACTTTCTCCAATCTGGCTTCATGTTCTTCCAAAGTCTTTCCAAAGACAATGACATCGTCCAGGTACACAAGGACTTCTATGAGGTTCATGTCTCCAACTGTCCTTTCCATTAGGCGTTGAAACGTAGCAGGAGCTCCAGATAGGCCCTGGGGCATCCTGTTGAACTCAAAGAATCCTACTGGGGTTATGAAGGCAGTCTTTTCTCTGTCTTCTGGATGCATGGGGATTTGGTAATACCCACTCTTGAGGTCCATCACACTGAACCACTTAGCCCCAGATAAACTCTGCAAGGCATCTTCTATCCTTGGCGTGGTGTACTGGTCAGGAATGGTCCTCCTGTTGAGAGTTCTGTAGTCAATGCAGAGCCTCAATGACCCATTCTTCTTCCTGACTACCACAATTGGGGAGGCATAGGGGCTTCTGGACTCCCTAATCACTCCCGTCTTCTTCAGTTCCGCAAGCTGCTCCCTCAGATCCTCCAGATCTGCTAGCGGGACTCGCCTCACTCTCTCTCTGAATGGCTTGTCCTCTTGCATGCGGATTCGATGGGTGGCACTCCTCGCACACCCCACATCAAACTCATCTTTAGAGAAAATCTTCTCCCATCTGGTCAGCTGGGCCTTGGCTCTCTCTTTCCAAGCTCCAGGTAGGTTTGGGTTTTCCATGGAGAGTTTCTTCCAAACATCTTCTCCTTCACCCGTCCCCTTCACTTCTGACCAGCCAACTGGGACAGCAGGACTCACCTGTCCCAGAAGCATCCTGGCAGGGATCTCCACGGGCCGCTCCGTGGGGTTCCTCACACTGACAGGGACTCTTCCTCTAGCCTTCTTCAGGTCCTTCAGTGAAATTACTTCTGGTATCACCTCCAGACCTGAGTGACCCTCTATTGGGTCAGGTTCCAACATTACAAAGGGGCCAGGCTGCTCCCAAGTAAGTTTCACCGTGGCTCTCATGCAGGTCACCTCTCCAGGCTGTAACACTGCTCCTTCTTTTCCAAGCCTCCATACCCTTCCTATCCCCTCACTTGGGGTCTTCTGCTCTAGGACCAACCGCTGGTAGGCTGCCTTCAGCATGGGATGGATCTTGGGAGCTGAAAGATTCTCTTTCTTCACCAGGGGGGTCAGAAGCCTTCTGACTAGGTCCGTGTTCGTCCCTATGATCAGGGACGTCTTGCTGGTTCCTGGTGGGCGGGGACACACCACTGCTAAGGTGTCAAACACTTCAGACTTCCCAGCTACGGATGGGTCAAACGTCAACCGTATGGGTAGGTATCCATCATAGGGGAAACTCTGAGTTCCCAATCCCCTTATCTCCAACTCTTCTATCTTCTGTATTGGCAGATGACTCAGGTATCTGTCATAGAAGTCCCTGTACAATAGGGTCACTTGTGCTCCAGTGTCTAGGAGGGCCTTTGTGTACACTCCTTCCACCTGGATGGGTACAGTAGGGGATGGACCAACTAGCTCTTCTGGGTAGGGCCGAGTTGATGCTGTCCTCTTCTTTGGACTCTTTTCCTTTTTACTTGATCTGCACTTGCTCCTTTCTTGAGCCTGGTATGCATTAATTTTCTCCCTCTTAGTGGGAGTGTGAACCCGTTGAGGGACATTGTTATCTCTCACTTTGAAGAGTTCTCGCTTGGGAGCGCTGTGTCTCTTCGGAGGGGTCTTGTCCCCTTTCTCTGGAGTGCACCTTGGTTGAGGATCCCTGGGCCCCTTTTTAGGGGTTTGATCTCCTCGCTTTCTCTTCCTGTTGTGCTTCTTGGAGCTCACTGAAGGTGATGGGCACCCGGTTGACTCCTTCACCGGGGCCCTTTGGCGTTTCCCGCCGGCTGGCGACTTTCTGTTTTCTTCTTCTTGGGACTGGAACATACAGCTGCAATATGACCAATTCCTCCACAATTAAAGCAGATCATCTCACCGTAGTCAGGTGGGGATGCTGGTGCTGAAACAGCTGGAAACAATTCCCTCCTGCTTGTTTCTTTCTTGGGACTGGGCGTCTCTTTCGCCACTAGAGACGTCAGTATCTCCATCATCTGGGACATCTGCAACTTCAGGGCATCTACCTCTGTGTCTCTTTCAGGGGTTAAGGCCGACCTGACCGTGGCCACTGGAAGTTTTGTAGACCCCATCACCTGCTTTTCCCTTTTCTCTTCCAACATGGCCTCTTCTTCTCTGACCATTCGAATGAGATCAGGGTAGTCCAGGCTCTTCCCATCCTGCCGGGTGCGTAGAATTAGTGCGACAGGGTCCAGGGGTTGGGCTCCCCTCAGCACCTGCTGGGCACGGGCTTCATCTACCTTCCCTGGATCTATCCCCTTCTTCAGGATAATCCTATGCAGGATCTTGTCTATGCGTCCCATGTACTCTGACAGCTTCTCCCCTGTCTTCTGGTAACAGTGTTCCAGTTGATAGGTAAGTTCTGTGACTTTTTCTGTCCCACCAAACACACTTTCCAGGATGTCTATGTAGTCCTGGGCAGTGCAATCCTTTTTGCTTGTCTTCAGATTGCGTATGGCCTCTAAGGCAGGCCCTTTTAGGCTCTCAACAATCCTTTGCTTCTTTCTGCCTTCTGAGACCTCCCATTCTTCTAGGGCCTGCGTGGCACCATCTAACCACTCTTCAAATCCCTCTTCTCCCGAGGGTACAGGTGTCCTCCCTGAAAACATCCGGAGTTTCCTGTATCCCGACATTGGGTAATCCCCGGGGTCTCTTCTGCACTGAGTCACAATCTCCCCTAGGACAGCACACAGTTCTGCACTAAGAGTAGTCTGTGCGGGACTTTCCGCGCCCTTCTGCTCTTCCTTCTTTGGGGATAGAATGGCTTTCATAGGAGAACCTTCTCCCTTGCGCGGCAGCGCATGCAGCAATTGGTAGGCCTGACCATTCGGTGCCTGTATGCTTTGGCTCCTGAACTGCTCTGGAGTCTCTTCCTTCCATTCTATTAAGGCGTATGTGTACCCAGCATCATTTCTCATGTCCATTATCCATGACTTCTGACATGGGGATAATGACATTATGAGCTGCTTGACTGCCTCTCTCTGCCACATCCCTGGCAGTTCAATGACTGCTGCTGCGGCTGGGTCAGCGGCCCATGTTGCGGACCACCGTCCCACTTCTATTGGGTCCATGCCGGTACCTTCTGGCGGCTTTTCCCGCTGACTCAGGATCCCGGATTACGAGCCCCCACGTGTAGCGCTACCCCCAGTTAAGAGAGCCGCTGGTTTGTTTTGGGTCCCTGAGTACAGCTCCACCAACCCCCGGCAATTTGCTCTACCCGCTCTGGCACAGTTAGTCAAGGGGTATGTATCTATGCACATAAAAATATCACTTATACTCTAAGTGTAATGGGTATGAACTCACAAGCAGACTGCTGAGATAAGAATAACTGGCTTTACTTTGTCAGTAAGGAAAAGAAATAGTAACATGCATTTAAACATATGACTTACAATACTTTAGCAGGTCCCTGCAATATGCACTTTAAACATGTACACATATATGTATCAACTAGCAATGGGGAAACGGAGCGCCAAGTGTGGCGACCGTCTGCTATGCACCCCTGAGGTGCAGTAAATCTATCTGCGCCTACCTAATGGACCAGGCCTGATCCCTAGTAATAGAGCTCAGTCCTTGTACTAGTACAGTGTTCTTCACCGGCAATGAATCTGTAGAGGTGGTGCACATGTAGCTTTAAATGGTGTCTTTGTAATCCACAGAAAGTAACATTGCTGCTCTGAGGTAAATTGCGCCTAGGCAGTTCAATAGGCATAAAAGTGTGTATCAATGCAGGATGAGCCTTCCGGCTCTCTCACCAATCCTGGGGTACCGTCCTCCGCTCCGGTCCCTCCAATGGCGGCTCTGGTCTCCTCAGTCACAGCCCCTGCGCTCCGGTCCTCAGCTCCGACCGACCGTCTGTAGGGAAGAGTCTCCGCTCCGCTGCTGCTGACTCTGAGGGATGAGAGTCTCACTCCATCTGCTGCAAGGCCCAGGCTTTAGGCCTTCAGCTCCGGTCCGCACAGGTGTCTCCGCTGGCTGTATTCTCCGCGTCACAAGCTCCGTCAGCAGAGGCAGGCCAGTCCTGTCCGGCCTCAGAAGAGGAAGTGTCCCAAGAGGAAGAGGCGGTCTCGCCTCTTCCTTTTTATAACCTCCCCCAGCAGCCTCTCGGGCGGAAACAAGCAGCCCGGGAGCCTGGGGGATTATGGGGGATTATGGGGGATGTAGTCTCTTCCCCTAAAAGGGGTACGACCCCGCTACAACATTACATGTTTCATCCAATAGTACTGACCAATTCAATTAATTCTGTGTGTTTGTTTTTTTCTACTTGTGTGACCTGGCTGTCATTTACACTTATCATAGCTATTAAAATGTTGGACGTCTTTTCCTTTATGAACAACTGTAATGGTTCAGATCTTGTTATGAACATTTATTCTGTATACTTTCCATGCATAATCTCTTGGACACGCTGATAAGGTAGCAGGTCCCTAGCAATGAATAACTAGTATTGGAAAGGTGATGATAGGCTCAGGTCATAACTCAGGAAGGTAAAAGTACCAAAGGGTAGTGGAAGTATAGTTAAAACATGTCATAGGTTAAGCCATTAGGTTACTACTGGGAAGTTCATTAACGGAGCATTGGATCAGAAGGATGCTATTAGAATGCATGTTCTAAGCCCCCGTACACATGGACAGAAATTCCGACCACAAAATCCGTCGGATTTTTTCTGACGGATTTTGTCCGACACTGGTGTTGCATACACACGGTCGGACAAAGTTGTCGGAAAATCCGATCATTCTGAACGTGGTGAAATTCGTTGCGTACGACGGAACTACGTAGAGGCTAGTAGCCAATAGCTTTGGTCTCGTAATTTGATCTGAGCATGCGTGGCACTTTGTCCATCAGAATTCTCTACTCACGATCAGATTTTGTTGCAGAAAAATTTGAGAGCAGGATCTCAAATTTTTTCCGTCGGAATTTCCGACGGAAAAAGTTCGATGGAGTCCACACACGGCCGTATTTTCCGACAACATGGTCCGATCGGACATTTTCCATCGTAATTTCTGACCGTATGTACGGGGCATAAAAGTATATGTAAACAATCACCTTGTGAAACGACTCATTCAGTTTAAAATAGAAATGAAAGGCAAAACATCTGTGTATAGCAATAAGTTAAAAAAAAACATTATAAATACCTTTTTCTCCTTTTTTCTAAATGATCAAATACCCTCTGTTCTCAGTTGCATAAGGAAATCAGAAAGCTTGGGGAGGAGAAACTGCAGTACACTGGTCTTTCCAGTGAATGGCTGTTTGGGGGGGGGGGGGGGATGCGTGTTAGGACAAGTCTGATCATTGGAGGGAAGTAGGCTGAGTTCTCAGCACAGCTAGAAAGATGATCATGCTGACCACAAAATCAGGAAACAGGATTCATGACAAGTAAACTCAGAGGGTAATATAGCAAGGCAGATGGATCCAAGGCAGACAGAAACCTAGGATGGGTAGCTAGGAACCTCACGTTTAAAGGGGCTTGAGACAATAAGCATACACCTCCCAACAAGCAAAAAACACCAGAAAACATACATGGAGCTTTAGTACATGTCCCAGGACATAGGAAAATAGAAAAACGAGAGCAGAAAAAAGACCAAGTGGTCCGTTGAGTCTGCCCGTTTGTTTTTTGTTTTTTGTTTTTTTTTGTTTTTTTTAATACGTGTTTTTGTTTTTTGTTTTTTATGTTTTTGTCTGAGTATAGATCTACTGTATGGTTGTCCCAAGCAGGTTTGAAGCTACTTACTGTTGACTAACTCCCTACCTCTGCTGGAAGTATATTCCAAGCATCAACTACCCTTTCAGTAAAATCATTTCTAGGATTAGTTTTGAACTTTCCTTCTGTTAGCTTGAGGTCATGTCCCCGTGTTCTTGATTTTGGTTTCATAACATAGGGAACTTGCTCTTCTTGTTCTTCTTACTCTTCTTTCTTCCTTCTTCCCTCTACTTCTTCCCCCCCCCCCGCCTTTCCACCCCCCCCCCCCCCCCAGTAAACGGTGTAAAGCTGTAAGTAAACGATTGTAGATTGAAGTCATGCTCACTTATATTATTCTGATCCCTCGACCCGGACGGGTCCGGGGACGATTAACACTTTTACATTCTATGTAGTGATGATGCTCACAAATACTGTATCCTGTTTTATTTTTCTACAAAGTTGAGTTTTATTGTATACCCTGTATACGCTGTTTTCTAAAAACTGTTCAATAAACAAAAATTAAACAAATAACATAGGGATGAGTACAGGAGGTCTTACAATGAGCATCAATTGACAAAGTTGAGCAGAAGGACCCTGGGAAGGAAGCAGGAACAGCAGGAACTGGTGGAAAGAATGACCCAGGGAAGTACCAACACAGGAAGCAGCAGGAGCAGATGGCTAGACAGTCACAATCAAGTACCAAAAGCCTAGCTAACAAGGGACCACCAATTACCTGAGGAACAGAAAACCCAGAGCAGATGACCGCCCAACTGCTAAAAAAAACAATTGGCATGCAAAAATCAATCACACCACAAATAAGCATCCATGTTGCAATGACCATGCTTACTAGTGGCACAAAACAATGGGCGTGCTTTGGCGCTCCTCCTATCACAGTTCACATCTTTACATTTTTACTAAGACATTTTTACTAAAATCAATATGCTTTTTAGGGTGCTTTATCTTCAACAATATTGTCTCCAGCAGCCTAAAGCCTAATAATCTTTAAAGTGGTTGTAAACCTTAGTTATGGAAACTGAGCAAAGCACATACAGTATATCTGTAATGTTTACTTATCTCTCCCCAAAGCTCGAAATGTAATTTCTCTCTGGTACTTCTTTCCTCTGTTATCAGCATGAATCACTTCTGAGAAGTTTTCCCGACACATGAGATACATTTGTGTGGGGAGGGAGGGGGGGGGGGGGTCATAACGAAGCTTGTCTATTCACAACACAGTTCTTCTTCTGTGTAGAGGGGGTGTTCCTTTTACCTCTAATCAGCCCTCACACACCATAACTGCTATCTCTCTGCCCCCTCCTCTGTGCTCCTGACAGATGAAGAAAGATTTTTAACACAATCTGCACTTTTGAAGGGGTGTAGAGAGGAGAAGACTGCAGATAAACCTATGTAGGAGTATTTGTTTCATCTCTGTGTATCATCTGAGGCTGTTCATTTTACTGTGTATATATGAGGATTTACAACCACTTTAAATGAAATACGATCATAAATATATTTTAGTATTTTAAAATAATATAACATTTCCTTTTAATATATTCTAAAACAAACATTAAAATGCCTAAAAATGCGTATTAATTGAAAACACATTAAGCTCCATGTGAGGCAACAGTGAGCAGTATCATATCAAGATCTGTACTGTGAGTTCAGTTCTCCTTGGTAATGATTGTTGTACATAAAATAGCACAGCCTTCATCTAGGGGAATACAATGAGTTATGGCAAGGAAGTTGGGAGAGTCATGGCACTTTACAATAACATGAGCAGAATATTAATAACTTGGCTGAATATCCCCTCTCTCGGCCAGAAGAGAAAACTCATCATCCATCAGTGTATGGCAATGGCATGCGAAGACATGACTGGGCACTGCCAAAATTAGATTAATTGATAGTCATCATGAGATCATTCAGAATGTCATGTCATGTGCATCCAACTGATGGCCTGTCCATGTGAATTTATTTCAAAGACTTCACCTTCTTTAGCCTTACCTGCTGAAATCACCCTCCAGCTATATATGGATTAGTTTAATATTTCTACATTCTGGGGAATGAGCACACCCAAGAAGCTCGAGAACTGCATTATTTGAACACTCCCTATCATTAATTTTCATCACTGTTTCCCATACAACATGGGTTTACTTTACTTTACCATTACAGCTAATGTTTTATACAGTATAATTGCTTTTTTTATATAATTTCTTCATTCAACTTATTAAACTTTATTATAAAATGTACCCATGACACCATGAAGCATGCTGAATCTTGCAAAGCGAGGAGTAAGGCTGGCCATACATGGTGCAAATTTCTTTCCAGCAACCACGAGTTGCAGGAATGATATTGCCACGATTCCCCCCAGAAAGTGCCTGACAGGGGAATCAGCAACTGTCTGCAATTGTCTGCTCCACGCGGGGGGGGAGCTGTGATTATTGCTAGTGGCTATAGCAGCCACTAGCAATAATCGCAGGTAAAATCTGACAGGCTGGTTGTACCCATGTTGATCGATCGATCAACTTGGCACATTCAGCCTGCCCATTAACCATTTAACCTGTAAAACCGTCCGAGATTCAAACCATGTATGGCCGGCCTTAAGCAGTGGCTTATCTCTGTATGGCTGTCTTACTCAATTCTTACTGAATCTTTAAATGGTTCCATCTGAATAAAAAAGATGTGGGATGGGGGTGTATAGGTTCTTGGTAACTTGGTACAACAAATGTATCCTCAAAATATTAATTATGTCTACACAGAGGCATCTTGTTTATTTGATAGAAATTGTATTTGTATGTACAGCTAATATATGTGGCATACTTTTTATTTTAAATTTAGCTTTGATCAACTTGCAAAGGATGTACAAAAATGGTAGGTATGATTGAAATAATATAGGTCTTCTGCTTTCGGAAATATTGTGAATCTTTATTGGTTTTGAAGTATAACTAAGGCCAAAACTTAGGGAATGGTAAAAACCTGGTTTATTTTGTCCTATTGGGGAAATTGTGCTTTACTTCATGTTTCAAGACCCAAAACAAGGCGAATGGAGATTTAAAAAATGGAGAATGGAGAAATCAAAGGAAAGAAAATATCCTTAGACCGTTGTCACTGAAACAAGTGCCCCCAATGGAAGATTTCCCCCTCTAATCCTATTTCAGTGGTTGTTCAAATTTTTGGAGTGATGGAGGTCACTAGGCCAACTGAAACGGTAAGCAGGAGCACAGACAGCAATGAAAACGCTTTCAACCCTTCCTATTCCTTTCAAATGAAAAAAAAATGAATTTAGAAAAACTTAGAACTTTGTGACTTTTCTTTTTTTTTCAGCAAAAGGGAATTTGCATGTCTTTTTTGCTAAATACTCTTTCCTGGTCTTATAGCAATTGTTTAAATGGTGTAGGCTGCCTGAAGTACATCCATAGTGCACTGTTCCCTCCCGATTATTTCCTGGCATTTGTATGATCTGTAGGATGCAGAGGATGGAGCCAGATGTTGGGATGATGAAGCTCCTGTACTCCTGCACATAAAGCCAGGAAAAGGTCAGGAGAAGATGGCAGTGAATGGAGTGGTGAGGTATAGAATTGCGCGTTTTATTGTACGTGCAAAGAAATGGGAAACTTGGTTCGGGGGTTAAAGGACTTAAAGGTAACCCCAACGTTTGACCCATGTTTCCATAATCAACTTTTCATACATTCTACTTTTGTGTTTTCTTTGTAACAAGGATGAGGTAAAGTCCCACTCACTAGAAGCCATGAATCAGAGTTTTATGTACCCGCAGTCAGGAGGATTTGGATAGCTCCTTAAACCAGTTCTGCACACACTTCATTTAGTAAATCTGTTTGACTTCCAAATCAGGCAAAGAGTACTAAATGGCGTGTTTTTTTTTTTGTTTTTTTTTACTTACCTTGTATTTGCTGCTCTGTCTCTTCAGGGGTGGGCGGGGTCTATGCAGCGATCCTCGTCATGCCGCACTGTCTCCTGGGATCTGGTGTCATTGATCCCAGGAGTCAGTGCGGACATCCGCCGAAATCTCGCAAGATTTACGGGCCTCCTGCCGAAATCTCGCGAGATTTTGGCGGATGTGGCCGAAATCTCGCGAGATTTCAGCGAACGTGAACTACACTTTGCCGTTACTGCGCACGCGCGAGATCGGCGCAATAACGGTGGTGCATGCTGGGCCATCTGAAGAACAGCAACCAGGAAGAAGGTGCCTGTGTGGTTTCACATGCCCACAGGCAAGATGGCACCCGGCAGCAACATTTTTTATATGTTTTTTTATGTGACGAAAACCGGCAGCAGTTCGCTTGGAAAACGGAACATGTGAGTGATGAATTTACATCTCCTAATCCTTCTCATTGTACAAAAAAAAAAAAAAAAACATTACAGACAGTGTCACCCCGCTTTAAGATCAATTCCACGGCTGTGATTATACAATAATAAACTAAACTGTCATTTGAAACAAATGAAACAGATGAATGATGTTTTCACACTTCCTAATAAATTAAATTGCTTTCATGACGGTATCTTGGAAGCCAGTATAAAGGTTTACAATAGTATGGTGTGTGAAATGATAGTGTTTTAAACTTGTACCTTCATTTTTCTTTCTAACAAAAGTACTTTCAAAATAGACATTAAAGTTCTTGTAAAGGCTGTTTTTTTTTTTTTTGAAGGGAAAACGTATTAAGCATGTTAGATGTATCTAATCTGTTCAATGGTTTTGAACAAGGCGGCCCGAACCTTCTCTTCTGAGGTCCCCCATCTGGACTCTTAGCTCCTCCTCTTCTCCGTGCGCTACCATAGAAGCAACCTCCTATGGGGATGCCCGGGCAAGCTTACTCCTGAGCCAGACTGTGTGCACCCATAGATACTGTATTTTCTGGCGTATAAGACTACCTTTTACACCGAAATTACACAGCCAAAAAGCGGGGGTCGTCTTAAACGCCGGGTAAAGAAGCCGCCAGATGAATATCAGTCCGCGGGGCGCTCTGTAAAATTGTAATATGTATACAGTATGCGCTGCTCAGCCAATCCCGGCGGGCGATGCACTCTGATGAATACAGAGCCTGCTAAGCCTGCTCGGATTGGGTAACAACCTCTGCCAATCCGAGCAGGCTACATGAGTCAGAGCGGCGCGGGCTGATGTTACAGCCTCTGCCAATCCGAGCAGGCTTTGTATCCATCAACAGATTAGTAAAATACAATGCCTGCCGTGATTGGCTCAGCGGTGCCTACTGTATTCTGAAGTGTACCTGGCGCTACTGTACTAACACAGCATCATATACTGTGTGTACTTGGTGCTCTACATATTAACAAAGCATCCTGTACTGCACATCCAGCTCCAGATCTCCCCTAAAATACAGGTATGATTTATGGTGCTTTGGAGGCGAGGATTCATTGTGGGATCTCTGGGACTTGTAGTTCACCAGTTTCCTTTTTCTGATGTTAAGTCTGATGTTTTTTTTTTTGTTCTGATGTTTTTTTTTGTAAATGGTGTTGCCTCGGAAGGGGGTAGTCTTATATGGCGAGTATAGCCCCAAACCTAAGTTTTCACTGGAAAAATAGGGGGTTGTCTTATACACCCAGTCGTCTTATACGCCGGCAAATACGGTACACACGCAGTGTGGCTCGCCCCCGCTCCCTCTTCACAGGATTTGACTGACAGCAGCAGGAGCCAATGGCTCCCACTGCTCTCAGCCAAGCTTGAAAACATGGACAGAGGAACTGAAGCCGGGCACAGCACTGGATCGATACAGGTCTCAGGTAAGTGTTAGGGGGGTTGCTGGGGGTGGGGGGAACTGCTATCATATTATTATAAAAAAGTCTACACTTTCTTTTAAAAGTTTTATTTATTTTTTTATGGGGATGGGGATTCATATTACAGTAGTTTAGTTTTTTTCATTTTTGGTGTTCTTCGTATTTGTAGGTATTTTCCCCTGATTGTTATTTGTGTAAGGTCACTTTAAATATCTATCTATCTATCTATCTATCCTGTGAAGTTTGCTTAGAAACAGTTTTTATTTATCAATTAAAAACCCTCAAGGCGCATAAACAGAAAAAAATCAAATCAATATTTGGTGTGTTCACTCTTTGAAATAGAATCAATTCTAGATACACTTGCACACAGTTTATTAAGAAACATGTCCACAGATCTTCTGTGGATTAGGCTGTCATGAATGTTTCTATCTCTTTCTGAAATCCCTGACAAACGCTATGATGTTGATCAGGGCTTTGTGGGGGCCATGCATCTCTTCCAGGACTCATTTTTCTTCTTTTTGTTGAGGATACATCTTTGTGACTTTGACTGTATATTTGCATACCTCCCAACTTTTGAACTTCAGAATGAGGGACACTGGAGGAGTAAAAAGACCTGCAGCGCACTAAGTCGCAGTAAATTGTGGGTGTGGTCAAGCGCCTAGCAGTGGGAGGGGCTTAAGGGATGTGGTTAAACAAAACCTGTGCTTCCTTGTACCTATAAAATATGCTTTGATTGCTTTGTCTGAGCCTAACTTAAAGAACTTCATTAACCAATTCAGCCCCGGACCATTTGGCTGGCCAAAGACCAGAGCGTTTTTTGGGATTCGACACTGCGTCGCTTTAACTGACAATTGCGCGGTCGTGCGACGTGGCTCCCAAACTAAATTTACGTTCCTTTTTCCCCACAAATAGAGCTTACTTTTGGTGGTATTTGATGACCTCTGCGGTTTTTATTTTTTGCGCTATTAACAAAAAAAATAGCAACATTTTTGAAAAAAACATAATTTTTTTACATTTTGCTATAATAAATATCCCAAAAATATATAAAAAAACTTTTTTTTTTCTTCAGTTTAGGCCGATACGTATTCTTCTAAATATTTTTGGTAAAAGAAAATCGCAATAGGCGTTTATTGATTGGTTTGCGCAAAAGTTATAGCGTCTACAAAATAGGGGATAGTTTTATGGTATTTTTATTAATAATTTGTGTTTTACTAGTAATGGCGGCGATCTGCGATTTTTATCATGACTGCAACATTATGGCGGACATATCAGACACTTTTGGTGCTATTTTGGGACCATTCACATTTATACAGCGATCGGTGCCATTAAAAATGCACTGATTACTGTGTAAATGTGACTGCCAGTGAAGGGGTTAACCAGTAGGGGGTGCTGCAGGGGTTAAGTGTGTCCTGTGGATTTGTTCTAACTGTAGGGGGGATGGGCTACGTGTGACACAACACTGATAACCGCTCCCGATCACAGGGAGCTGTGATCAGTGTCCTGTCACTAGGAAGAATGGGGAAATGCTTGTTTACATCAGCATTTCCCCGTTCTTTCTCTCCGTGAGACGATCGCGGTATCCCCCGCGGCCATAGAGTCAATCACACTCACTGAGCTTGTGGCGGGCGCTCGTGCCCATAATGCCGAGTCTTAAAGGGCAATGTACAGGTACGTTAATATGCCTGTACATGCCCTTCTGCCAATGTATATTGGCGCGAGCCGGCCGGCAAGGGGTTAAAATAGTCAAGGACTGCATAGCATTGGACATAATACAGAAGATGGTCAAAACTGCAGACATGATACAGGAGATGGTCAGAGACTACAGACATACTACAAGAGATGGTCAGAGACTGCAGACATGATACAAGAGATGGTCAGAGACTGCAGACATGATACAGGAGATGGTCAGAGACTACAGACATACTACAAGAGATGGTCAGAGACTGCAGACATGATACAGGAGATGGTCAGAGACTACAGACATACTACAAGAGATGGTCAGAGACTGCAGACATGATACAGGAGATGGTCAGAGACTTCAGATATTATACATGAGATGTTAGAGACTACAGACATGATACAAGAGATGGTCAGAGACTACAGACATGATACAAGAGATGGTCAGAGACTGCAGACATGATACAAGAGCTGGTCAGAGACTGCAAACATGATACAAGAGATGGTCAGAGACTGCAGACATGATACAGAAGATGGACAGAGAATGTGGACATGATACAGGAGATGGTCAGAGACTGCAGACATGATACATTAGGTGATCAGAGACTGCGAACATGCTCCAAGAGATTGTCAGAGACTGCGGAAATGCTCCAAGAGACTGTCAGGGACTGCGGACATGCTCCAAGAAATTCTCAGAGCCTGTGGACATGCTCCAAGAGACTGTCAGAGGATATGAACACGATACAGGGGTTGTCGGACACTTGGGGCATGCTTCAGCAGTTAATCAAAGACTGGAGACATAGTACATGACATAGTACAGATAGGTGTTTGCAGGGGACCAATGGGCCAAACAAAAAGTGGCAATAGGCTACATGTGGCCCCAGGCACTAAGTACTGTATTGTACATTTGGAGGGAAATGCACATGCTTTTTCCAAAGCCCCAAGAGCTAGCTCTCTTCTCCAGCTCTGGCAACACTGCCAGGATACTGGCTATGATAAATAAATTACAATCTATTGCTGTATACTGGGGACATGCAAGGGCCAGTCTTCACACAGCGACAATTCAACCACCTGGCAAACTTAAAGAACATAACCTGAAAGCCAACTCCTCTGCTCTCTTCTAAAACGTAAAATTCTGTTAAAGCTTGAAGCTGATGTTGAAAAAAGATGCATGCAGTGATGATGTGACAGCAGTGCAAGGGTTACCTGCATGTTAACTTTTGTCCAAACTTCTGCTATTTGCATTTTGGTAGTTTGATTTTCTGTTCTTTTCAATCAGTGTTATTTGTTCTATGTAGTATTTTAATAGGATGGTATGGTTTATTACAGTATAGTATTGATGTCATTTTATTTGGTATTAATTGCTGTTATTGGTCATTTTATTGCTATTGTGTCTTGTTTCCGTTCGTTATTGTGATTTTGTTGAATGTGACCTTATGTTAATAATCTCCCAATGGTATTAATAAAGTATTCTGAATTTGAAAGACATGCCTTCCTTGAGCGTTCTGCCTGAAGACCTTGTTGATGAAGTAAGACCACCCTGTGTCTCAGTGCTCTGCTCAATTTTGCCATTGTGTATGATGTTCTACTTTTAAAGAGGAAGTAAACCCTCGTTTACAACTTTAGGTTACAGGTAAGCCTATATTAAGGCTTACCTGTCGCTAACAAGGATATCTCCTAAACCTGCACGGTTTAGGAGATATACCTGTATTTGCATGTGCCGACGTCATGCGGCACATGCGCACTAGCGACAACTGAAGCAACAGGGCTATACGCCGATGCTTCAGTTGTTATATGCCGCTCTCGTGCGCATGCGCGTGACGGCATCGCGACTCTGGCAAATCACAGCGCCGGAGCCACGATACCCGGAAGTCACTCCGGGAGAAGATGTCGGCGGTCGGAGGGGGAGAAGAGGACCAATGCCGGGGCTTCGATCTCAGGTAAGTGATACATAATTAGCTAGTATGCTATGCATACTAGCTAATTATGCCTTTCTCTTGCAGGTTTTTTTTTTTTTTTTTCAGTTTTTTTCAGAGGGTTTACTTCCTCTTTAACTGTCCTTAGAGACCTCAGCTTGTTAGTAGAGTATGACTTTTCCTCACCCAGTTTCATTCCTGCTACACAACTGACCCTGTGTGATTGTATTTACAACAGATTTTATGGATGTTCCAATTGGGTCCGCCTGCCAGTTGTTTAGGCGGACCTGATCGGACCATCCATTGCCCTCTATGCGGCAGTGCATGAACAGACGTGTTCATTTACACCAGCCGACATCCATCTGATGGATCGGATCGCATGACAGTCAGATGTAAAAGGACAGGTCCGCCTGTGTGAAAGGGGCCTTCTCTGTGCAGCAGCCCCCCCTAATACTTACCTGAGCCCCATCATAATGCAGCGATGTACACAAAAGCCTCAGCTCTCCGAAGGCTCTCCCTCCTCATTGGCTGAGACAGCAACAGGAGCCATTGGCTCCCGCTGCTGTCAATCGCAGCCAGTGAGCCAATGAGGTGAGAGAGGCTGAGCCGTGGCTCTGTGTGTGAATGGACAAGCAGGGCAACGGCTCATGAACGAGCTTGCTTGGGTGACCCCCCCCCACACACACACACACAAGCTGCTTACTCTGGGGGCACTGGACAGGAGGGAGGGGCCAGGAGCATCGACGGGGAACCTGAGAAGAGGAGGATCCGGGCTCCTCTGTGCAAAACTACTGCACAGAGCAGGTAAGTATAACATGTTTGTTATTTAAAAAAAAAATGCCCACTTTATTTTGGTACAAGCAAGAAAATTTGAAACATTGAAACTCCAAATTGTTGTTTTTTTGGTATATTTTTATTGTCCAACTATAAGGATCTCTTTGGGTTAAATTGTGTACCGAATGTTAAGAGCTTATAGCCCAAATTTAAAAAAAATAAAAAGAGAACTATTAGGACTGTCATTACCAACACCTTTCCTTAACTACTATTAGCTAGACTGTCTCTGGCTTCTGTACTTTTTGAGTCATTGACCTAGAACAAGCGTGTTGGCTAGGAGGTCAGAATGAAATCAGAACTTCTGATCTGCATGCTTGTTTTAGGTCCAGGCTTCATTAAATACTAAAGCCATTAGATCAGCATGATCAACTTTATTAAAGAGAATGTAGAGTGTTTTAGTATATTTAATATATTATAGTCAAGACTAAAAAGAAATGTAAAAATCTTTTTTTTTTTTACCAGAAAAGTGACATTTAAAAATCTTAAAGCGGTATTAAACCCAAAAGCAAACATTTCTAATATTGCAGCTTATCAATTCTTAAATGTAATGGCTGCATTTGATGAAAACACAGCAGAACACGCGTTTTTAAACACAGGTTTCTGCTTTTTAAAACACGCGTTCAGCAGAGTTTGCATCTGCGTCTCGTGTGCATGGGGCCTTAGGCTTTCTTTCCTTTATTTTCATCTGTGATCTGGCCACAACAGAACAGGTTGTTCTGCAGATGTAGCAGAGTGTTGAGATAAACCATTTACCGCTGACACGGGTGCTTACAATGATCAGCAATGATAACTTTTGTTCAACCGCCCTGCTGGTATTGTTTTCATTCGATCATCGCTGCAGGCTATAGCCTGCATCGATGATCTTTGTATTCTAAAAGGGGGAAAGTCTCCCTGCTGTCAGAATACAATGACACAGCAGGGAGGATTCCCTTACCCACATCGAGTGTGCGGATGGAGGAATCGGGTCAGGTTTTTTGGTTCCACTGCTTGAACAAAAAGAAATGACCCAGCTTAAATCTGCCTTTTCATCTAATGCCCCATACACACGGTCAGATTTCCTATCGGACAATGTTGTCGGAAATTCCGACCGTGTGTAGGCTCCATCGGACTTTTTCCATCGGATTTTCCGACGGACAAAGTTTTATCTCCTGCTCTCAAATTTTCCGACAACAAAGTCCTATCGGACTTTTTCCGATCATGTGTAGCGAATTCCGACTGACAAAGTGCCACGCATGCTCAGATCACATTACAAGACCCAAGCTATTGGCTACTAAAAAAGAAGAAATGACACATTTGGAGGCAATGGGTTGCCGCTCACCCCGGGATTGAAAAAAGAAAGAAAGGGTTCCCCTTGAAATGGTGGGGTTTTTAGGCAGCAAGAGTATGTTTTTACACAAAGATTACCGTATATACTCGAGTATAGGCCGTCCCGAGTATAAGCCGAGGCCCCTGATTTACCACAAAAAAAATGGGAAAAGTTAATGACCCGTGTATAAGCCGAGGGGGGGAAATGGAGCAGCTACTGTAAGTGGAAAAGTGTGTCACCAAATGCCCATCTACATGTCCCCTGTGTCCTATACAACCCCCCCCCCCCCCCCCCCCCCGTGTCCCCAGTGCAGCCTACCTGTACATTTCTCTTCTCCTACTATATGCAGACTGTACCAGCCACTCTGCCCCCATCCCAGTGAGGCTCAATCCTGATCAGGATGGGAGCTCTGTAAGCTCTATATACGCAGCCTCTGGGACCAAACCTAAGCATCTAAGGTAATGTCAATCACGTTTGGACTATTATTCGAACGGCCCAGGTGCCTCTCCTTCTTGCTTTCCCGCATCTATGCACACCTCACATCCATTTCTCCCACCCTCCCTCTTCTAGCACCCATACAATAATTCTTCCACACCCCAACCACACTGCCTCACGCACCCACTCCTTCACACTCACATATAATTTCCATTTTTAGCCTTTTTCACAGATTTTGTTTCACTCCTGCACTCACCCTTTGCTTTTGCATTTTTCTTCCACACACCATTCACACTCACACATATTCTCACCCTTCATGTATATCCACCCATTTCACTCCTCACATTTTTCATCTTTTCCATTCACCAATTCCTCTCTTGGATTCCCTGTTCCTACCTCACACCCACCCTTATCACACCCTTTTCCTCCACCACACATTGCCACCCCTACCCCCTTTCCAACTCACTTCCCCTTCTCCTCTTTTCTTCTCTTCATTCCCACTCACCTGCCATTTTCCTGTCTTCCCCCCATATTCTTTCATATATGTAGCGCGCCATATATACATCCCCTTGTCACTCCGTTCCAACCTTTCTCCTCTCCTTTTCCCTTCCTTTTTTATTCTGCTCTCCCCTCCTCTTCCTTTTTCTCTTTTCTTCTTCATATTTTCTTCCATTCTCCCCCCATGTCCCCCTCTTCACACCTCTTCTGTCTCTTCTCACCCGTCCCATTTCCATCCTTTTTCCCCCCATCTCCCCCAATCCTTATCCCAGCCCCTGTCCGAGCTTATACTTCATAGTCCAACTACTTGGATGTAAATAACCAAGTATAATTATATAGTTCTCTCGCAGAGGATCAACGTCTTGTAGACGAAACACATAGTTACATTTCTAATATTTATGATAGTCATTCCATCTATGAATGCAACATTATTACTTTACAACCAGGATGGAAGTATATATATTCCTCCTATCCCTGTTGTCCTTGAGTATGCCTATAGTGATGCCTTGGTCTTTTCCAGGGGTGCCCTACTGCAGGTGGGCCACTGTCGACCTCCCCCTCCCCTTGCACCCTGGGTTGTTCCGAGGTTTCCCTTCTGGTGTGTCAGCAATCAGTGTGACCCCTCGTAAGCCACACGCGGCCTGGATGCTGTTTCTGCCTTGATTTGCCTGTAGGAGCCACACCTGGAAGCCACCTGGAAAGACGGATGGGAGTTTTACGAATCCCCATGCAGAAGATTACCTCACGCACTACACACATACCGGTAATTATACTCATTTAAGGTGTAGGATTATGTTTTTCTACATGTGTAGGACACCAGCACGACACATTCAATACTTAACTGAATAGTTGTTGTTACGTTGTCTTTTATTCCAACAGACAAATATACTCTGAAGAAGACCTATACAAATCATAGGTCGAAACGCGTCAGTTTTTGTCGTATCATATTGACCCCCCCCCCCCCCCGTTACATCAGTCGAGGTGTCATATGCCACTTGTTGGTTTTACTTATGTGTGTATTGTATTATATTTTTTATATTCTGTATGGGCTTGTGTTTTATACCCCTCTTGTCATAAACAATTTTCTTTTTGACATGAATAAATACTACAAACCAACTCTGATGGACTGGGTCTCTCACTCAACATCTACTGCTTGATATAATCTTTGTGTAAAAACATACTCTTGCTGCCTAAAAACCCCACCATTTCAAGGGGAACCCTTTCTTTCTTTTTAGCTATTGGCTACTAGCCTCTACGTAGTCTCGTCGTACGCAACGAACGTCACCGCGTTCAGGATGATCGGATTTTCCGACAACTTTGTCCGACTGTGTGTATGCAACACCAGTGTCGGACAAAATCCGTTGGAAAAAATCAGACGGATTTTGTGGTCGGAATTTCCGACCGTGTGTATGGGGCATTACACTTCCCTTCCCCCAAACCAACTTTTCTGATTTTTGTTCCGTCTAGCCACTCTGCCATAAAGCCCAGATCGGCAGAGGGCTGCAGTGATGGTTGTCCTTCTGGAACTTTGTCCCATCTCTACACAGGATCTCTGGAGCTCAGTCAGAGTGACCATCGGGTTCTTGGTCTCTTCTCTTACTAAGGCCCTTCTCCCCCATTTGCTCGGTTTGGCTGGTTGTGCTGGTACTGGTTGAGCCAAACTTCTTTCATTTGAGAATTATGGAGGCCACTGTGCTCCTGGGAACCTTTAATGCAGCAGACCTTTTTTTTGTAGCCTTCCCCAGATCTGTGCCTTGCAATAATCCTGTCTCTAAACTCTGCAGTCAGTTCCTTTGACCTCATGGCTTTTGCTCTGATACAGTATGCTTGTCCTATCCATTTAATTTAACACAGGTGGACTCCAATCAAGGTGTAGCCCTGGTTCACACTGGTGCGACTTTGAAATCATGCTGCTTCAGTGTGATTTCAAAGCTGCAGATCAGTGCGACTTGCCCCTTTCCGATTTCTACGTGGCTTGCAACTTCGTTTAACAGAAGTCTATGCAAGTCACAATGGAATCGGAAAAAAGTAGTGCAGGAACCTTGTTGAAAGTTGCTGCGACACGAGTCGCGGCAATTTGAACGGTTCCATTGCCGATAATGGGGTACAACTTGTCATGCGATTTGGAACTGTCAAATTGCATTGCAAATCACACTGGTGTGAATGAGGGCTTAGAAACATCTCAGCAACGACCAAGACAAATGGGAGGCACCTAAGCTAAATTTCAAGTGTTGTTGTAATGGGTCTGAATTCTTATGCAAATGTAATATTTCATTTTTTTCTATTTAATAAATTCACAGAAATATCGAAAAAATTCTGTTTTCATTTTGTCATTATGGGGTACTGAGTGTAGACTAATGAGGAAAAAATGAATTTAAGCAACTGTAGTATTAGGCTGCAACATCTAATTTAAAAAGTGTAGGGGGTCTGAATACTTTATATATTCACTATACAGGGGGTCCCCGACTTACTAACGCCCGACCTACGAACAACCCCTACTTACGAACGGGGCGCTGCGGGGACCCTCCGCCGTTTTTCGCCATCTTCCGGCCGTTCTGCGCAATGTCCGTAATTTGCCGCGCATGCGCAGAACGGCATTAGACGGAACATCGGAAATGTCCGTATTTGTCGGTCTGCGCATGCGCGGCCGACTTACGAACATTTCCGACTTCCGCACAGACGGGCAGTCCCTAACGAGTTCGTAACTCGGGGACCCCCTGTACCTGTATATATATATAAAAAGTCCACTTGTATAGGGCACTCATAGGTCTTTCACAGGGAAGCACCCAGGAAATTACCTGTACATGTATGCTAGGAGTAAGGCCCCTTTCACACTTGTGTGACTTCAAAGTTGCGTGATTTTACCGCGATTTTTGCCACGATTTCGCAACAATTTCAAGGAATGCCTGTGTAAGTGGCATCAAAATCAGACCAAAGTTGAAGTCGTACTAATATGAATGGCTGTCATTGGAAATCATGGGGAACGACTTGTCATGCTACTTTGTAGTCCCAAATCGTGGGACAAATCGTATAAGTGTGAAAGGGGCCTAACTGCTGCTTTGGGTATAATATATATATATATATATATATATATATATATATATATAATATATATATATATATATATATGTATAATATATGTATATGTATACAGTATATGCTATTAAAAGGTTTATATATATATATAAATATATATATATATATATATATAATATATATAATAATACACACACAGTATCTCAGAAAAGTGAGTACACCCCCACATTTTTGTAAATATTTTATTATATCTTTTCATGTGACAACACTGAAGAAATTACACTTTTCTACAATGTAAAGTAGTGAGTGTACAGCTTGTATAACAGTGTAAATTTGCTGTCCCCTCAAAATAACTCAACACACAGCCATTAATGTCTAAACCGCTGGCAACAAAAGTAAGTACACCCTAAGTGAAAATGTCCAAATTGGGCCCAAAGTGTCAATATTTTGTGTGGCCACCATTATTTTCCAGCACTGCCTGAACCCTCTTGGGCATGGAGTTCACCAGAGCTTCACAGGTTGTCACTGGAGTCCTCTTCCACTCCTCCATGACGACATCACAGAGCTGGTGGATGTTAGAGACCTTGCGCTCCTCCACCTTCCGTTGTAGGATGCCCCACAGATGCTCAATAGGGTTTAGGTCTGGAGTCATGCTTGGCCAGTCCATCACTTTTACCCTCAGCTTCTTTAGCAAGGCAGTGGTCACCTTGGAGGTGTGTTTGGGGTCGCTATCATGTTGGAATACTGCCCTGCGGCCCAGTCTCTGAAGGGAGGGGATCATGCTTTGCCTTTAGTATGTCACAGTACATGTTGCCATTCATGGTTCCCTCAATGAACTGTAGCTCCCCAGTGCCGGCAGCACTCATGCAGCCCCAGACCATGACATTCCCACCACCATGCTTGACTGTAGGCAAGACACAATTGTCTTTGTACTTCTCACCTGGTTGCCGCCACACACGCTTGATACCATCTGAGCCAAATAAGTTTATCTTGGTCTCATCAGTTCACAGGACATGGTTCCAGTAATCCATGTCCTTAGTCTGCTTGTCTTCAGCAAACTGTTTGCAGGCTTTCTTGTGCATCATCTTTAGAAGAGGCTTCCTTCTGGGACGATAGTCATGTAGACCAATTTGATGCAGTGTGTGGCATATGGTCTGAGCACTGACAGGCTGACCCCCCTCCCCCCACCCCCTTCAACCTCTGCAGCAATGCTGGCAGCACTCATACGTCTAATTCCCAAAGACAACCTCTGAATATGACGGTGAGCACATGCACTCAACTTCTTTGGTAGACCATGGCGAGGCCTGTTCTGAGTGGAACCTGTCCTGTTAAACCGCTGTATGGTCTTGACCACCGTGCTGCAGCTCAGTTTCAGGGTCTTGGCAATCTTCTTATAGCCTAGGCCATCTTTTATGTAGAGCAACAATTCTTTTTTTCAGAACCTCAGAGAGTTCTTTGTCATGAGGTGCCATGTTGAACTTCCAGTGACCAGTATGAGAGAGTGAGATCAATAACACCAAATTTAACACACCTGGTCCCCATTCACACCTGAGACCTTGTAACACTAACGAGTCACATGACACCGGTGAGGGAAAATGGCTAATTGGGCCCAATTTGGACATTTTCACTTTTGTTGCCAGCAGTTTTAGACATTAATGGCTGTGTGTTGAGTTATTTTGAGGGGACAGCAAATGTACACTGTTATACAAGCTGTACACTCACTACTTTACATTGTAGCAAAGTGTAATTTCTTCAGTGTTGTCACATGAAAAGTTATAATAAAACATTTACAATAGTGTGAGGGGCGTACTCACTTATGTGAGATACTGTATAATATATATAAATATATTATACACATACATACACACACACACACTGTATAAATATTTAATACGATCATAAATTATTTAAAAAGTACTTAAAAGACACAAACTACACTTCTGAAGATTAAAAAAGGACTTGCCATTTAAATTGAACAGAACTCTGAACATCAAAGTTAACATTTATGGATAAAGGGTTTTCCTCTGGAGGAAAGATAAATGAAAAATATACTTATAAAATCTACTAATCATATATTTTTTTAAATCAACTCATAATTCCTTCAGGAGACTGAAAAGAAGATAAGCAAGAGGTTCTGTATGATAAGTGAACCTGTTTATTTGTCCTGTCCTAATACACAGGTTTACTTTAGGGCCCATTTTTACTGCCCCCAACCGCTCCCGCTTTAGCTGCAGAGGCAGTGGCTAGGAGTGTACACATGCTGTGGCATGTGAATGGGGCCACTCTGCAACGCATGCAGTTGCAGCACGGCAGTGCAGGGTTCAAGGGGTTAAAGCAGGAAGTGATACAAATGCCCTCTGAAGAGCGATTTGAAGCAGAGAGCTCTTCAGAGAGCAAAGCAAGTGTGAACGTGCCCTTAAGACATACAAGTTTTACACATGCTCCACTTACCCAATGGTCTTCTGCTACCTAGAAACTTACATTATATGTATACACTTATGTAAGAGACACTACATAAACAAAATTCTAAAAATGAAAGTACATAAATAGAAAATAAATACTGTTTAGTAGTTTTTAAAACATTTCTTTCTAATACCTTGCTTTTAAGTGTTATTGAAGCCAAATTTTAAAAACTAACAACACACAGAAACACTTTCATCGGTGTTCTAATGTCACTGTTTTTGCAGTGGCCCCATTGCTAGTGCTGTCTCAGGACTACACTGTGTCCCCTCCTAAGGACTACACTGTGTCCCCGCCTAGGGACTACACTGCTGTCCCCTCCTAAGGACTACACTGCTGTCCCCTCCTAAGGACTACACTGTGTCCCCACCTAAGGACTACACTGTGTCCCCTCCTAGGGACTACACTGCTGTCCCCCCCTAAGGACTACACTGTGTCCCCTCCTAAGGACTACACTGTGTCCCCTCCTAAGGACTATACTGCGTCCCCTCCTAAGGACTATACTGCGTCCCCTCCTAAGGGCTATACTGCATTCACCCCTATGTGCCCCAACATGCACAGATAGCTGGAGCTGAATAGTAGCAACCCACCTACCGCTATAATGGAAGGTTCTGATGGGGCATGCACATTAGTGATGGTGCATCCCAGGGGTGATTGAAGGAGAGCACATAGAGAAGGTGGGCACCCCCTGATCTGGATTTAAAATGGTTGTAAACCTCAGACATGAAATATGAAGAAAGCATATACATCTATAGTGTGTACTTCTCTCAATTACCAATTACTAAAATGCAATAAAAAAGAAATAAAAAAATGCCATTTGAAAAAAAACAAAAAAAAACATTTCCTTTTAAGAGCTATGGGCGGAAGTGACATTTTGACGTGCAATGGTATGGAGCTGGGTGGGGGACATCTTCCTCTCACTCAGCTCCATACCACACACGGAGAAGGATCCGATTGCCTCCGCCGCTTCCGGCGGCTCCGGTAAGGGGTGGGTGGCACCAGAGCACGGCGGGAGAGGGGGTGGCCCTCTCCCGCCACCGATACAAGTGATCTTGCGACAAATCTGAAAGCCGACAGCCCGCTCTTGAAGAGGATACCGGGGTTATGGTAGCTACCTGCTGCCAAAACAACGATACTCCTCTTCAAACAGCCGACGTATAACGACGGCAGGTGGTTGGTAAGTGATTAAAGCCTTGTACACATGATCAGATTTTCGGACGAACGTTTGTCCGTTTTTTGTTGTATGCTAGTCTCATATTGAAAGTGAAGAGGTTACTCACCATATGAAAATTCTCGTACGACAGAATACAACGTCAGAAGTAGGGATGAGCCGAACACCCCCCTGTTCTGTTCGCACCAGAACCTGCGAACAGACCTAAAGCTCGTGTGAACTTTAGAACCCTATTAAAGTCTATGGGACTCGAACGTTCAAAATCAAAAGTGCTCATTTTAAAGGCTAATATGCAAGTTATTGTCATAAAAAGTGTTTGGGAAAAAACTGCAGTTTTTTCAGGAGCAGTGATTTTAATAATGCTTAAAGTGAAACAATAAAAGTGGAAGAAGATGCCGGACGAGAGCAAGAAGCGGATCGGAGGAAGATGGAAGAAGATGGAAGAAGAAGATGGAAGAAGAAGATGAAGAAACCGAAGGATGAAGAAAGGAAGAAGACCAGAAGAAAGAAGATGAAAGAAGATTTTAATAAAGGAATTGTCAAAGACCGTCTCCTGTCATTTTTAACATTTTTGTCACTTTTTTGGTGAAATGGTAGGGGTACTTTTGTACCCCCTTACCATTTCACACAGGGGGGAGGCCGGGATCTGGGGGTCCCCTTGTTAAAGGGGGCTTCCAGATTCCGATAATCCCCCTGCCCGCAGACCCCCACAACCCAGGGTTGTGGGGGAAGAGGCCCTTGTCCCCATAACCACTTCAGCCCCGGACCAATTGTCAGCTTAAGGACCAGAGGTCTTTTTTCAATTTCGCACTGCACTACTTTAACTGGTAATTGCGCGGTCATGCAATTTTGTAACCAAACGAAATTTGCGTCCTTTTCTTCCCACAAATAGAGCTTTCTTTTGATGGTATTTGATTGCCTCTGTGATTTTTTATTTTTTGCGATATAAACGGAAAAAGAGCGAAAATTTTGAAAAAAAAAGAGATTTTCTACTTTTTGTTATAAGAAAAATCTAATAAACTCAATTTTAGTCAAACATTTGGGCCAAAATGTATTCAGCCACATGTCTTTAGTAAAAAAAATGCCAATAAGCGTATATTTATTGGTTTGCGCAAAAGTTATAGCGTCTACAAACTAGAGTACATTTTCTGGAATTTACACCGCTTTTAATTTATGACTGCCTATTTCATTTCTTGAGGTGCTAAAATGGCATAGAAGTACAAACCCCCCCCAAATGACCCCATTTTGGAAAGTAGACACCCCAAGCTATTTGCTGAGAGGCATGTTGAGCCCATTGAATATTTTTTTTTTTTTTTAGTCCCAAGTGATTGAATAAAGACAAAAATAAAAAAGATTTTTTTTTTTTTCAAAAAGTTGTCACTAAATGATATATTGCTCACACATGCCATAGTTATATGTGGAATTGCACCCCAAAATACATTTTGCTGCTTCTCCTGAGTATGGGGATACCACATGTGTGGGACTTTTTGGGAGCCTAGCCGCGTACGGGGCCCCGAAACCCAAGCACCGCCTTCAGGATTTCTAAGGGTGCAAATTTTTGATTTCACTCCTCACTACCTATCACAGTTTCGAAGGCCATAAAATGCCAAAATAGCACAAAACCCCCCCCCAAATGACCCCATTTTGGAAAGTAGACACCCCAAGCTATTTGTTGAGAGGCATGGTGAGTATTTTACAGCTCTCATTTGTTTTTGAAAATGAAGAAAGTAAAGAAAAAAAAATTTTTTTTTTCTTTTTTCAATTTTCAAAACTTTGTGACAAAAAGCGAGATCTGCAAAATACTCACCATACCTCTCAGCAAATAGCTTGGGGTGTCTACTTTCCAAAATGGGGTCATTTTGGGGGGTTTTATGCCATCTGGGCATTCCATGGCCTCCGAAACTGTGATTGGCAGTGAGAAGTGAAATAAAAAAATTACACCCTTAGAAAGCCTGAAGGCGGTGATTGGTTTTTGGGGTTCCGTACGCAGCTAGGCTCCCAAAAAGTCCCACACATGTGGTATCCCCGTACTCAGGAGAAGCAACAGAATGTATTTTGGGGTGTATTTCCACATATGCCCATGACATGTTTGAGCAATATATCATTTAGTGACAACTTTTTGTAAAAAATATATATATATTTTTTTTTTTTTCATTATTCAATCTCTTGGGACAAAAAAAAAAAAAATATTTAATGGGCTCAACATTGCTCTCAGCAAATAGCTTGGGGTGTCTACTTTCCAAAATGGGGTCATTTGGGGGGGGGGGGTTTGAACTGTCCTGGCATTTTATGCACAACATTTAGAAGCCTATGTCACACGTCACCCACTCTTCTAACCACTTGAAGACAAAGCCCTTTCTGACACTTTTTGTTTACATGAAAACATATTTTTTTTTTTGCAAGAAAATTACGTTGAACCCCCAAACACTATATATATTGTTAAAGCAAAGGCCCTACAGATTAAAATGGTGGGTGTTGCATTTTTTCTTTCCACACAGTATTTGCGCAGCGATTTTTCAAACGCATTTTTTGTGGAAAAAATACACTTTTTTTTATTTTAATGCACTAAAACACACTATATTGCTCAAATTTTTGATGAAATAAAAAATATGATCTTAGGCCGAGTACATGGATACCAAACACGACATGCTTTAAAATTGCGCACAAACACGCAGTGGCGACAAACTACATACATTTTTAAAAGCCTTTAAAAGCCTTTACATGATACCACATTAGATTCACGGAGGAGGTCTACTGCTAAAATTACTGCCCTCGATCTGACCTTCGCGGTGATACCTCACATGCATGGTGCAATTGCTGTTTACATATGACGCCAGACCAACGCTTGTGTACGCCTTTGCGCAAGAGAAGGGGGGGCAGGGGTGCTTTTTTTTTTTTTTTTTTTAGTTTTTTTTTTATTTATTTAGCTTTTTTATTTTATTTTTAAACTGTTCCTTCCATTTTTTTTCTTTGTTATGATTTTTATTGTTATCTCAGGGAATGTAAATATCCCCTATGATAGCAATAGGCAGTGACAGGTACTCTTTTTTTGAAAAAATTGGGGTCTATTAGACCCTAGATCTTTCCTCTGCCCTCAAAGCATCTGACCACACCAAGATTGGTGTGATAAAATGCTTTCCCAATTTCCCAATGGCGCGGTTTATATCCGGGAGGGGGGACATTCCCTCCCACTGCTTGTAAAAGCAGTCTAGAGGCTAATTACCCACTGGAATTGCTTTTACATGAAAGCCGATCACTGGCTGAAAAGAATGATACCAAGATGATACCTAAACCTGCAGGCATCATTCTGGTATAACCATTCAAAGTCCAGCAACATACTGGACATATATTGTAATCTTTTTTTTTTCATACAGCCTCTTGGCTGAACGAAAAAAAAGAGATTGATTGGTGGGTATGCCCACCATTAGAATACCTCCCTTCATCCACCCACTTCTAATGATGGGCATACATGCACCATTTATATATGCCGATGCATGGGGGCATACTCCCGCAAAAGTTATACCGTGTACACACGGTCGGAATTTCGACCGTATGTACGTGGCATTAGGAGCCAATCGCTCCTCCCCCCCCCCGCCCCCCTGCTGCCCCCATGCTTCGGCACATATGCTCTTTTTTTTTAACTGTGGTGGTGAAATCACCTCCTACAGCGTTGGAGTCGCGGCTTTATGTATCGTGGGAGCAAACGCTGTTGCTGTCAAGATAAATAAATCCGCGCTGCAACTGAATGGCGCACCTGAAAACAAAAAAATGCTTAACACTAAAACACAGTAAACAAAATTACATACCTGAAAAGCAAGCATGATAAAACATAATAAAACATTGCAGAATAGAATGGAGTAAAAAAAGAGCAACAATAGAGAGAGAGAGATAGAGAGAGAGAGAGAGAACAATAAAACGACAACGATTTTATTTTTTTTTATTTTTTTGAGATTCACAGGTAAAAAAGCTCCTGACTGTTAGCGACTGAATCAAAACGCTACCACAAAAAAAAATGTTAGCGATCGCAGGGATCAGGCCTGACTCTGCGAACGCTGCAGTTATGTGTGCTTAGTGTTTTGTAAGTGACAGTGATCGATCGATACTGCACTTGGGTGGGCTGGGCTGGGCGGAGGGGGAAAACGCAGGTGCTAGCAGGTATCTGGGCTGATCCCGCTAACAATGCGTTTTTTTGGAACCCTAAACTGCTGGGACGCTAGTATAGATCTGATCAGATCAGATATTGATCTGTTCAGATACTGTGCCACTAAGGGAGGTGTATGCTTTGCGCGTGGGTGTTTGCGGTACTGGCACTAACCTGGGGCGACGCAGACCTTATTTGACCCTAAAACCTAATTGATATCACCCGCCGGGCGATCAGGGGGTTAAACCGTTATTGGGTAATAAATGGCGGGTGCCCTGACAGTATAAAAAACAAGCTAACTAAACAGCGTCACCCGTAACAGTAATACAAAAAAAAAACTGGCTACCTAGCGGCACCAGTGACACTAATGCAGCGATCAGAAAAACAATCGCTTAGTGACACTGGCAAAAGGGGGTGAAAGGGTTAACTAGGGGCAATCAGGGGGTTAAACCTTTATTAGGTAATATATGGGGGTACCTGACGCTATATAAAAACCTGACGGGGAACCTAAATAACGAAATAACTAACTGGCTAACCAGCGTCACCAGTGACAGTTATACGGTGATCACTGGTGAAAGGGTTAACTCTAGGGGCAATCAGGGGTTAAAACCTTTATTTAGGTTGTAATATGGGGGTACCTGACCTATAAACCTATTTATGAACCTATATAAACATGGCGGTTAAAATAAAAAAAAAATGGTTACCTAGCGACACTAATGCAGCGATCAGAAAAACGATCGCTTAGTGACACTGGCAAAAGGGGGTGAAGGGGTTAACTAGGGGCAATCAGGGGGTTAAACCTTTATTAGGGGGGGGTAGGGGGCTACCTTGGACCTAAAACTAACTGCCCTGACAGTTATTACAGTCACACTGACACTAAATGCAGTGATCAGTAAATAAATGATCACTGCAATTAGTGACACTGTGACTGGGGGGGCAGGGGGTGATCTGGGGGGTGATCAGGGGGTGACAGGGGGGTGGATTGTGTGCCTATGTGTACTGGTGTCAGTGTACTGTTTGTGCACTAACCTGTACATCTTCACTCCTCGGCGTTCCGGTCACATAGACCGGCGCACCGAGCGTGACATCACTTCCGCCTTCCTGTCTATACAATAGACAGGAAGGGGAAGCTTTTCATTCGCCAGGAGCGATCGCGAGGGGGTGGCCAGAAACCACTGGCCGTCCCCTCGTCCCGGATCGCTCCTGAAGCGATGCCGACCGTCCCCGCCGGCGGAGGGGGTTCCGATCGGACACCCCACCCGCCGGAAGATTGTCACGTACAGGTACGTGATTTTGCCTGTACGTGCCATTCTGCCGACGTATATGTACATGGGGCGGTCGGCAAGTGGTTAAAACTTTTTTTTGCATTGATACATGTCCCCTGGGGCAGGACCCAGGTCCCCAAACACTTTTTATGACAATAACTTGCATATTAGGCTTTTAAAATTAGCACCTGAGATTTCTCCCATAGACTTTTACAGGGTGCTTTTCGAATTTGCCACGAACACCCCAAATTGTTCGCTGTTCGGTGAACAGGCGAACAGGCAATGTTCGAGTCGAACATGAGTTTCGACTCGAACTCGAAGCTCGTCCCTAGTTAGAAGTGACAAAATGTGTTGAATAGTTTTGTATGTATTCTTTTTTTTCTGAGCATGCGTACATTTTTTTAGACGAAATCTGTAAAACCGAAAATTGGACTTTGTGTTCACGTACGAATAACATTTTATAGTTTGCACACCCAGCTTTTGTCATACGAAAAATCTGAATCGGCTGTCGAAAGCACCGTACTAGCGATCCAAAAATCAGCAGATCGTTCGTCAGGTGAAATTCAGCTTCCGATTTTCGTATCGTGTGCACGGGCCTTAAGGGGGAAGTGCTGTGCCCAGAAGACAGAGGTGCTTTTCATCAGAAAGGTATATAAAATCTTTAGAGATGGAGAACAAAAATAATGTATATTTTTTTTTAAATATTAAATGCATGTGAACACAGACTCTACTTTTAAATTGAGGGTGTAATATTACTTTAAGATAGACATACATCTATAGTAGCCACATACCAATACAGTGAGACAATATTAATCACTTGGCTGAGCACCCCTTGTATCAGTTGGAGAAGATGGCTCATCATCCCACAGTGTACGGCACGGGAAGGGAGATGTCACTGTACATAAAACAAATGAGATTAACTGAAAGTCATAATGAGATCACTGGCAATGTCATGTGCATCCAATAATACATACCGCTTATGTCTATGCAAACTGTAACATACCTAAGCAATTGTACATACAAGTATTGAAGTGACACTAAACAATATCTTTATTTTCCAAAAAGAATCCATCCAAATCCACTTTTTGTTTCTTACTGTGTGTTTATGCCTCCTTGTAAAGGCCTCGGTGAGCACCCGAACCTTTCCTTTTACTTCTTACTTTTGTTTATTTGGAACGAACAGTGCATATTATGCCGCATACACACGATCGGAATTTCCGACAACAAATGTTCGATGGGAGCTTGTTGTCGGAAATTCCGACCGTGTGTAGGCTCCATCGGACATTTTTTGTCGGAATTTCCGACAACAAAAATTTGAGAGCTGGTTCTCAAATTTTCCAACAGCAAAACCTGTGTGTACACAATACCGACGCACAAAGTGCCACGCATGCTCAGAATCAAGCAGAAGAGACACACTGGCTATTGAACTTAATTTTTCTCGGCTCGTCATACGTGTTGTACGTCACCGCGTTCTTGACATTCGGAATTTCCAACAACATTTGTGACCGTTTATATGCACGGTCACACAAAGACAAGTTTGAGCCAACATCCGTCTGAAAAAATTCATGGATTTTGTTGTCGGAATGCCCGATCAATGTCCGATCGTGTGTACGCGACATTACTGTGAAGAAACGTTTCCGTATTTGGAGATGAAATCTCTTTTCCTCTAGACGTAAAGAGTGCCCCCTTGTCCTCTGTGTTGACCGTAAAGTGAATAACTCAACACCAAGTTCCCTATATGGACCCCTTATATATTTGTCCATGTTGATCATATCCCCCTTATTCTCCTTATTCTCCTCCTCATTAGAGAATAAATTCAGTTCCTCTAATCTTTCCTCATAGCTGAGCCCCTCCATGCCTCTTATCAGTTTGGTTGCCCTTCTCTGAACTTTCTCCAGGTCCCCGATATTCTTTTTGAGAACTGGTGCCCAAAACTGAACTGCGTATTCCAAATGAGGTCTTACTAATGATTTGAACAGGGCAAAATGATATCTCTCTCTCTGGAGTCCATAACACTCTTAATACAAGAAAGGATTTTGCTCGCTTTGGAAACCGCAGCTTGGCATTGCATGCTATTATTGAGCTTATGATCTACCATCTTTTTTGATTCATCGTACCAGGATCAGCACATCCTGGACCCAATTAACAGTAACTGTATTTTTACAACTGTAATATGTTCTTAACTGATAGATGAAAAATAGAGTTTAAATACACTTTTTTAAATTTGTGGTATTTATCTATATTCAAACCCTACAAAAGGTACATACAAAGTCACACCCTACCTCACTTTAACTTTTGATTTTATATCCAACTAGAGATCAATAATTACGATTTAAGAGCAATAGAGCTCTCAATCCTGTATTCAAGCTGCTTTCAGGGGATTCCAAACCTCCCCAAGAGCAGAGGCACACTTTAATAGAAAATAAAGCACAATATGGCACTTCAAATTTCGATTGGTTACCTCTACTCAGATTGGCTCTGTGAGTCCAGGCAGGAGGAGAGTAGAGGAATGACTCCCTTTGTGTCAGGCTTCTCTCTAATGTCCCCTGACACCACAGGCCCAACTTTACACACTTATTCAGGTCAGCAAGCAATGGCTTAACCTTATAGATAAACTTTCCCACACACCCAATACATATGCAGAGCCTTGAATGTGTGTCTGCGGATCCGTATGGCCCTAACAGCTTCAGTCCTTTTTGAAGAAAAGATAATCTTTGGTGTCTTCAGCTAGCCACTTTCGTTGGTGCACTTTAACTCCTCGGTAGCAGAGCAAACAACACAACTGGCCCAGATTACCAAGTGAAAGAGACAGACATGTACGCAGCAGAAGCGCAGCGTAGGCAAAGTACATACATGACTGGGTGCTAGGAACAGAAGTAGGAAAGGGTTAAGTTTGTCACAAGGTAAAAAGTTGTCTGCACTTACCTTATTGGTCAGCTTGCAGAGGGGTGGAGTGTTATAAATAAGTTTCAGTTCAGGGTGGAGTCACCAGTTCGTCGAGGGGTCAGCAGGAGATAGAGAATTTCCCGCCCTCCCTCCCTAATGTTTTTGAGTTCACGTTGGACATACAGGTTTGATTAGGCGTGGGTCCTTGGCGACAGTTTTGGCTATATATAATTATATATATATAGAAAATTGCTTAAAGGTGGGACCCATCCCAGAGATGGAGTCCTGATGGCTGCGCTGATGGCAGTCAGTAACCGTTAGTAAGTGGGGGTCTGCGGTCAAATTAGCGTAATGCTTTTAACAGGGGCTGCAGGCTCAATAATAAATTAAGATGGGGTCGTCAGGGACTAGCATACGTTTTTCTAGTATCCGTTTACTTGTTGTTCTGTTGATATATTTTATATTTATGGTTAAAAGATTATTTAAAATAATATTTTATTTTATTTTGTTAATAAAAGGCCGCATGGCCATTTTTACCCACCAGGTGTCCTCGCATTTATTTCAGGTATGGTCATGTTATGTCTTTATGGGGGTAGTAAGTTATCTGGCTACCCTAGTCAAGGATTTTGTTCAACAAGATGAGAGGACAATAATGTCTGTATACAATGTCCCAGAAATGGATAGCCTTATCCTTTATCTCTGTAGTACTACAAGTGTCAGCAAGATGACTACCGGCAATGATGTTTGTATATAGTGTTCAAATAACTCTTTCTGTAGTGCAGTGTCTCTGTTCCCTGCAGATGGGCAGAAATGCCCTCTCACCAAATCCTGCAATTAGGGCCCAAGCAAACGTCCTGGAACAGGCAGGCTTTCATGGCGACCTGACCAGTCCCCACACACTGGAACGGTTCACCGTTGGTGGAGATGGGCCTCAATATTCACCTGGGATCCCCCTCTCTCAGGCTGGACATCCCAACTCGTGGTGGAGGCCTGAATCGCGCAGAGAGATTGAGAGAGAGATGCCGCTCTAATGCCGTGTACACACAAGCAGACTTTTCGACGGACTAGGTCTGACGGAACAAATCTACCGGACAATTCGATTGTGTGTGGGCTTCATCGGACCTTTGCTGTTGAAAAATCAGATGGACTTTAGATTTAAAACATGTTTCAAATCTTTACGACGGACTCGAGTCCGGTTGAAAAATCAGTTCCTCTGTATGCTATTCCGACGGACGAAAACCAACGCTAGGGCAGCTTTTGGCTACTGGCTATGAACTTCCTTATTCTAGTCCGGTCGTACGTCATCACGTTCGAATCCGTCAGACTTTGGTGTGCTTGTGTGTGGCCAAGTCCGTTCGTTCGGAAAGTCCGTCGGAACTCCGCCGAAAGTCCGTCGGGAAGACCGTCGGACCTAGTCCGGCGAAAAGTCTGCTCGTGTGTACGCGGAATTAGAGTAGTAAGTCAGTTTAAAACAAGGCTTTAATCAGTTTTAAAAGTTTAAACTCACATTTGGGTAGATAAAATCAGGCATAGGATAGTTCTCTTTGCCGTCCTCGGTTGTCCTCCGGTTTCCAGCTGGGCTGCAGTGGGGGGTCAGACCCCGGTCGCTGCCGGTGGCGTCCATAGCTCCGAGGTTTGGATTTCCCACAGTGAGCACGTCAGCAGGTACGTCGGTGGGAGACGTCAGAAGCTTGAGAATGGGGGGCGTGGCTATAGCGCTTGCGTTCAGAGCATGCATGCTCCTTCATCAGGCGTGGGTTCCAGCCATTACTGGCAATGTTTATATAGGGAAGGAGGAGAGAAGGGGATGGGAAGGGGCGGTGACCATAACTGAGAGACAGCATCTCTCCCTCAGGTCTGGTCTATTTACTCCCTCATCACTGACTGAACTTTACCTCAGGACACAAAAAGTCTTTTACTTTCCTGTCAGCAAACCCTGCTGGGATTTGTATTCCTCCCTGTATACCAGTCTATGGGGCCATTTTGTGGGGGAACTGCATGTCCCAGAATCCATCGCAGCTCTCCCTGCAGTTCAGAACAATCTCTTCCATTGGCTGTTGTAACTGTGCCTATAATTGTTTTTCCTCCTCTGGCCAATAGGGGCACAAGAGAGGCCACTGAATGCAGAGCTCTGTGTGTGTCAGCTCACATTACATTAACTCTGTTAGTGAAAACAGGAAGAAGGAGGGGGTGAAAAATCCCCCTTACAACTGCTAGCAGGCAGCTCTCCCTAATGCTGGCCATACACTACGAAAAATCAGCCGAACCCATTTTTGAAGAACGAACATTCCATTGTGAGCGCAACCGATAGTGCCATCATGTAATGACCGATAAATCGTTCAGTGGACATAAATGATTGCATTTTTTGTTCGTTTTTTTACATATACCTAGTGCAAACAGTTCAGATGGGAAACACATTAACCTTTCAATTTATCGTTCGTTCGGCAGAACATTTCCAAACTTGTCCTTTGTTTTTTCGGCTCAAAAACATTCCAACAATTATCGATTTAGTGCCCATTAACTGGCCGAAAAAAGAACGAACTGTCTAAATGGCCGAATTTCGGCCGATTTTTCGTATAGTATATGGCCAGCATAACTCAAGCTGGAAAGCCTGTGTAAATCGTTAAAGCCAGCTTGGCGGGATTGCAGGTTATAGGAGTGAGACACCCGCTACCCATAGTTACATAGTTGGTGAGGTTAAAAAAAGACACAAGTCCATCAAGTCCAACCTGTGTGTGTGATTATATGTCAGTATTACATTGTATATTCCTGTATGTTGTGGTCGTTTAGGTGCCCGTCTAATAGTTATTTTGAAGGAAAGATAAAACAGCCACATAGTGTAAAACTGCTTAATAGTTTATTAAAAGAAATCAATGCTAAACACTTACAGAAATCCGGTATAAAACGGGCATTAATAGTTTTAAGACATCCTAGAAATCAATCGACCAGTATACAGGATTGGCTTGCATGGTACCTCACAGACATGGACTCCACCCGATGTGTTTCATTAGAACTAATGTCCACTCGCTGCCAAAATGGGGGATCAGGGTGGTGCGGACCCAGTTCAGTTCCATGATACTAAACAGAGAAGTGTTATTTGCCATAATTCATTCACATAAATCAAATAAATCATGCCACTGTATCTTGGGTTCTTTTTTAAATCATCTAAGTACCCAATTCCTGCAGCACTGTTGTGTGGTCACGTGATCTCTCCCTGTTCTTTGGCATCTGCAGGTAGAGATTCTTGGGAGGGTCTTCTATTACTCTGCGGATTTATGCTCTCTACAGTATGAGTTTGTGTCTGGCCAGCCCTGATTGGCTGTGTTTCAGAAGAGCAATTCAAATTAAAGTATAAATATAAAAAAATAAAAAAAATGTTTTACAGCTTCCTATAAATCTTTGAACATCAAATGTGTATTTTCTGTGCATTAATATGGTGTAGCCAAAGTCAAAAATAATTGACGCTAGCTTCCATTTTGTTTAGATGGTATCTGTGTCCAAGTTTCTTAGTGAATGTAATCGAACGGCATACTAAACCCCGCTCCCACAGTGTTTCGCATTAGGAGGACACGGAGGAGGAGGGAAGGGAGGAAAGTGTAATTTACCACTGTGTATATGCCCACATGTGTGACTTTATAGTCATGTGGGCTGCACAGATAAGAAAAAGGGGGAAATGAAGAGCTTAGAAGGGAACTGAAACAGGGCATGCTCTGTAGAGGACACCAGCTGGTCTACACAATCTCAGCCTGCAGTGGGGGACACAGAAAACATGGCAGGGACGGCTAAAGGAAGGATAAAGGAAGGATATTTCACTCTACACAAAACAAATGCTTTAGTGGCTTTGTGATTATGCAAACTCTGTTTTATAGCATGTAATGAGAGATTTTTAAAGTTTTGGTTTAATGACACTTTAACCGCTTGCCAGCCAGCCCATGTACATTTACTGTGGGCCCGCGGCTCTTCTGGGCCTGATCACGTACATGTACGCGACCCAGCATCTCTGGGTAGAGGAAGAGTGTGTGCCGCCCCATCTGTGTTGTGGTTCAGTACAGCACAAGTCAATAAGCTTAGTGAATGACAGTACAGAGCCCTAGGTTTACTAACAACACAGGGCTCTGTACAGTAAGCAGCGATGTGGCTGAGAAAAAACAAACACATTGATTAGTAAGTGTATGCTATTATCACTGATCACTGTATTAGTGTCACTGGTGATGTCAGTTAGTCAGTACCCACCCAGTGTCAGTTCGTGTCAGATTGCCCGCCGCACATAATAATCCCACTATAAGTTGCTGATCACTGCCATTACAAGTATAAAAAAATAAAAATAAATAAAAATTTCAGTATGTATACCATAGTTTGTAGACACTATAACTTTCACACAAACCAATTAATATACACTTATTGGGATTTTTTTTTTTTTACTGAAAAACATAATATAAGCAGAATATATTTTGGGCTAAAATTATGAACAAATTCTTTTTGAAAATTTAGAAATTTTTTTGGGATATGTTTTATAGCATAAAAATTGAAAAAACAATGTTTTTTTTTTTATTCAATTTTTTTTTTATATTTTCAGCCTTTTTTAATTTATATAATAATGAAAAATAAAAAAATAGTGATCAAGTAGCACCAAAAGAAAGCTCTATTTGTGTGAAACAAATGATAAAACAAAATACAATTGCGTCGTATTGTATGACCGAGCAATTACCAGTTAAAGTAGCTCAGTGATGAATAGCAAAAAAATGCTCTGGTCATGAAGAGGGTAAAATATTCCAGAGCTTAGGTGATTGAGAATACATTCTTGAATATATTTTTTTAAACCAGAGTTTAGTGTCACTTTAAAAGACAAAATGCATAAATGTAATTGTAACGTTCCACAATTAATAAACAAGGAACATGCAGTAAGTAACAGGAAAGTTTTTGTAACTCTCCCCCAATGTATTTAAATTGCAATTATTTCTGAAACCTTTGCCAAGTTAAAATGACATTTAAGTGGACTTACCAGTAAACACAAATCTGCATGAATATATTTCTGACAGCGGAATGACATTTGGCAGGAATGCCAGTTATATATTGTATGTAAGAATTTCTGGAGCTTTGACAGCTCAGAGTGCCTGAATGGCGAATCGCCAAACACTGTTGTGCCATGTGGGAAGGGGAA